>PVJS01041773.1:0-17813 GCA_004027185.1 Glis glis
CTCTCTCTCTCTCTCTCTCTCTCTCTGTCTCTCTCTCTCCTTAGCGAGGCCCTCCGCAACTTCGTGAGACCTGGTTTCAAAATAAAAGTATAAAAAATAGGGCCGGGGGTTTAGCGCGGAGGTAGAACGCCCATGGGTTCAATCCCCGGTACTGCAAAAAAAAAAAAAAGATAATGCAAATCATCATGTGCGTGCGTGCATGCGTGCGTGCGTGCGTGTGTATGTGTTACTGGGGATTGAACCCCGGGGCATTCTATCTTTTAGCCACACCCTCAGCCCTACTGTATTTTGAAACAGGGTCTTGCTAAGTTGTTGAGGCTCTTGCAACTGTTGGTGGGAATAGGAATAGAAGTCATGTTGTCAAGTTCCTGAGGCTGGCCTCAAACCTGCGATCCTCTTGTCTCAGCCTCCCAAGTTCTGGGATTACAGGCATGCGCCATCGCGCCTGGTGCCAATCGTCTGATGGCAGCATATGCAGCCACTACCCACCACCTGCTGCCTCCCCCTTTCAGCCTTCAAGACGACCACCAAGCGTCAGAGCCAGGGACATGAGCATTCAGGTCCCCATGCAGTCCCTCGCCGGCCAGGTGGCTTTGGAACAGTGAACGGCGCCCCCCAGCTTGGCTTGGGTCCCAACTTTTTTTTTTTTTTTTGCTGTACCGGGGATTGAACCCAGGGGCGTTCTACCTCCACCCTACACCCCCAGCCCTATTTTTTTTTGAGGTACCAGGAATTGAACCCAGGGGCGTTCTACCTATGAACTACACCCCCGGCCCTGTTTTTTATCCTTTATTTTGAAACCGGGTCTCACGAAGTTGTGGAGGGACTCACTAAGTAGAGAGAGAGAGAGAGAGAGAGAGAGAGAGAGAGAGAGACAGGGAGAGAGAGAGAGAGAGAGAGAGAGAGAGAGAGAGAGAGAGAGCTGAGGCTGGCTGCGAACCCGGATCCTCCAGTCTCTGCCTCCCAAAGTACTGAGATTACAAGCGTGCGCCACCACACCCAGCTGGGTCCCAACTTTTAACTCCATGGCTCTTTGCTAGCACATCCTTACGAGGGTCACTGCAACTGTCTTGGTGCCCAGAGAGAGCTGCTGCAGATGAGACCAGAGGTCTACTCCAGGATCCAGAATGTCTTTTCTCAGTTTAACTCCCTGCTGGGGGTCTTTGCACCCAAGACAAGTAACATACTGTCCTGAAGGCCATGAGACTGTAGGAAAAATATACATGCAGTTTTTTCTTTTTTCAGTACCGGGGATTGAACCCAGGGGCATTCTACCTCCGAGGTATACTCCCAGCCCTAATTTTTATTCTTTATTTTGAAACAGGGTTTCACTAAGTTGCGGAGGGCCTCACTAAGTAGCCGAGGCAGGCCGCGAACCTGGATCCTCCTATCTCAGCCTCCCAAGTACTGGGATTATAAATGTGCGCCTCCACAGCCTGCTTAGATGGGTTTATTTAAAGCAAAGAAAATCGGCGGCATGGGGGAGTACTGGGGATTAAATTCAGATGCATTCTATCTCTGGACTACACCTCCAGCCCTGTTTTATTTTTTATCTTGAAACAGGATCTAAGTTGCCAAAGACCTCACTAAATAACTGAGGCTGGCTTTGAACCTGCGATCCTCCTATCTTAGCCTCAGCCTCCCCAGTACTGGGATTACAGGCATGTGCTACCATGCCCAGCTCTTTTTTTTTTTAGTACTGGGGATTGAACCCAGGGGCATTCTACCTCTGAGCTACACCCCCAGCCCTATTTTTTATTCTTTATTTTGAAACAGGGTCTCACTAAGTTGCTGAGGCTGGCTGCGAACCCGTGATCCTCCTGTCTCAGCCTCCCAAGTACTGGGATTACAAGCGTGAGCCATCTCGCCTGTCTATACACGCATTTTGATGTCACAGTCTGAGCCCTACTGCTTACTGCGTTGCCCACACAAAGGCGGGGGAGCTCCAATAACCGACCTGGGTGTGCATAGCTCCCCAGGCACTCCTGAGCAAGGCAGCCCGCGTTTGAGTCTCCAGAAAGGGGAAGACATGAGCTGCAGCAGCCAGTGCTCCCAGGGGCTCAGGGCTGGGGCACTGACCAGGTAACGGGGATTTCCATGGTCCCTCAGCCCTTTTCCTGCTCCTATAACAAAACACCTGAGACTGAGTAATTTCTCAATAACATTCATTTGGCCCCTGGTTCCGAAGGCTGGGAGTCTAAGAGCATGGCGCTGTGTTCGCTGAGGGCACCATGGCGGAGGGCACGGCGTGGAGAGACAGGGTAAGTGCCAGCCGGGTCTCTCCTCTTCTTTTAAAGCCCAGGACTGCCTCCCTGGGGGGGTCCCTAGGGGGCCCCACCCTCATGACCGTCAAATCCTAATTACCTCCCCAAATATCACTGACATAGGAATTTGGGGATTAAGTTTCCAACACACAAACTTTTGGGGGCACAAACCATAGGAAAGAATGATCAGCAATCTCTACGAGGAGGACCTGCTCCATTGGGGACCGCGAGCATCGAGCAAGGGGTGTGTACCCGGGGCACCTTACGTTGATGGCGCATAGTAGGTCCTCACCAAAGACCAGTGAATGTTACCCAGAAAAACAGAGAGCTCCGTGGGGTCAGACTCGCTCTCAGTCTCCGCCATTGCCTTCCAGTGTCTAGTTCAGCGCTGGGCTCATAGTAGGACATCATGTCTGCCAGATGAATGAGTCATCGTTTCCAGCGTCCACAATTTTTTTTTTTTTTTTTTGCAGAATCTGACCCTGTAACTACGTGGCAGATGGATGCAATTACTCTTTCCAAACTCAATGAGATGATGTTTTCAGGGGACAGGATCCTAAACCCCATTTTGGTTTTCATTTATTTTTTTCTTTGAATTTCCAGCAGATGGGTGCTCGAGATGGCCTCTCAGCCTCCTACGCACTGGGACAAGGAGCCCGTTCCGGCATCTTCTCTGCTCCGCCAGCTCCCGCTGTCTGGCCCCCAGTGGCACCCTCGGATCTCCCCTTCCGCCATCAGGCCAGACTTCTACGCAGGTCACCATGACCCCGGGCTCCTTCTCCGGGATGTGACGGTCCGCGGCTCCCAGATTCTAGTTTCAGCCTCGTGACCTCTGTCAGTTTTCCACTGAAGTGACACTCTGGAATTCTGCTTTCTCGTTTGGGAACCCAAACCTTATTTTTTAGCAAGAGGTCCAGAACGCTGGGCCAGGGAGACCACTTTCAAGCTTGATGTTTTTCTTTGTCTCTTGGTTCTGTGTTTGGAAGCCAGGGCGCTGGGTGCGCAGGGCAGGTGCTTTGCCGCTACGCTTCGTCCCAGCCCTGGGGACCCATATTCAGTCACTTGACCCTTGGGATGCAGCCAGTCCAGCGTGGCTCTCATTTGCTTTGTGGCTCCAGGCAAACTGCTTTCCCTCTCTGTGCGGCGGTTTCCTGTCCCAAGTAATGAGGACGGGTCATAATTACCCCCTTAGGGAGGATTTGAAGAGACATCTCAGGGAAGGAGAACCGGCCAGTCACCCCCGGCTTCAACACCTTGGGCAGCTTCAGTGTTCCCCCGCTCTGTGACAAAGTCGGGTCCCTTCCAGTGCCGCCAGCCACGCCTGGCCCGGCTCCTGCCAGCTCTCCGCTCTCAGGGTCTGACTCTGTGTACCAGCCGTCCTCCATCCTTCTCGGTTGCTTGTAAGTCAAACGTCAACTGCCACCGGACTTCCACTACCCCAGCTACACACTCGCACACCCCACCGAGTCAACCCCAACCTGTCTTCTAGCTGTCCTTGCAAGTGTCGCCTCTCCTGTGACCTCTTCCTAGGCCACTGAGAGACCTCCCCGCTCCCTGTTCTGTTCCTCAATGCACTTTTTATAGCTAAAGGCATCCAGGTGGCCTTCCTAGGTCTCTTGAGCACCAGAGGAACAGGGCTGTGTCCCTCTTGTACCACAGTGCCAGAGGGACAGGGCTGTGTTCCCTCCTGCGCCCCAGTGCCTGGCGCTGAGTAGGTGCTCAATAAACAGGTGGTGAATGGATGATTGGTGCCCCTGTGGCTCACCTAAAGCGGGTGGCTCACACGTCTCACCCCCGAGCCTTGGACAGTGGCTCCTCTGGTCATTGTAATTGCAAACAGATGCCTCCCCCGCCCGCCCGCCAACCTCCTCACCCCCTCAGCTGCCCACCCGCTTGGAGGCTGTATTTTTCAAGGCAGTACCCTGCCGCTCAGTCTCCCCTCCCCAGCGTCCATTGGCATAATCAACCGGGGGCCTGCCCAGAACCTGCCAAGCTTGTATTAATGTTGGCTCAGGGAGAGATTTATTTCTTCCCAGCACAGCTCTGGCTGGTCCTGGCTTAGCTAAGGCTCCCCCCCACCACACACACACACACACACACACACACACACACACGCATGCATGCACACACAGGCTCAGTCAAGCTAGTCCTGATTATCTCGGGGAGGGGATGTCCCTTGGCCTTGGCCCAGTACGGTCAGCCCCGCAGGTTTTCGGAGCTCCTGCGTTGTCGGGCCAGGGGCCCCTCTCCTGCTCGGGGGCAAGGGCCACTGGGAAGGAGGCTTCCTGTGCAAGTTTAAGTGCTTACGATGAGGTCAGACAGCAGTGCGATTTGAGTGGGTAGTTCACCTCTCTGATCGCAAGTTTTCTCATTCAATAAAGTGGGGAGATTAGCAGGACCATGTCCTAATGTCACACCTCCATTAGAGCTACCATTCGGGAAGGAGGAGCAAGGCAGCTCCCACCGTGGAGGCGGGAGAGGCGTAAGTAGATGGGTGCTATTCCCGCCTCAGCCCAAGATGCGTGCAACCTGCAGCCTCTGACTCCAACCGCAACCACACAACCTGCAGGCGGGGAGAGAAGAGCCCCTGCCTAGAGCTCCTCTGCGTCTGTCCCTGCTGTGCGTCCCTCAACCCGCGCACACCGAGCTTGTCACTAAGCCCAAGACATACCCCTTCACCCACACTGCTCCCTCCGCCAGGTATCCTTCCATCCTTTCTCTACCCAGAAAGCTTGTATGCATTCTTCAAAGCCCAAGTCTAGAACCACCACTTGCTTGAAGACCTCCCTGCTCCCTCCCCTTCCCCCTCAGCCCCAAGCAGAGGGCATGGCCTGTGTTGCTCATAAAATGCTCTGTTCCAGCACTTTCCATATCTCATCACCTGACTCTTCCAGTACTTAGTGAACCCCTTGAGGCTGGGAGCCATGTTTATCTTGAGACACCCCTCCCCCGCCTGGCATTGGTAGAAACTTCATCCATGTTTCAATGAACTACTTTTGTGTCCACAAAGCTTAACTCCAACGTTGGGCTATCCTAATTACCTCGTGGATGTTTCTGGAAATGATCACTTAATGACTATTCCCCTATCTCTCTAGCCTGGAGCCTAGTGCCGTCTGTGTCTGAATGAATGGACTGTGTGTTGGATTCGTGGCCCTCAGAAGCCACCGGGACCACAGCAAGGGGCACGGAAGGGCTTGAACGCGTGCCGCGTCCTTGCACGGCCGATGTGTTGCGTTCTTCCCACCCGGGAAGTGCTGGATTGTCTGGCTCACCTGCTGACATCATGGAGGCCGGTCAGCAGAGGATAGGGGAGGGCTCGTCCACTCAGGACCCAGCTCCTGATGGCTCTGCGGGTCCCACAGGTAGCTTCCGGGTCGCCCTGGGTATGGAAACCCAGCTGGCAGGTACGGGAAAGACTGTGAAGGGTGGCGAGTAGGAGGAGCTTACGGGCCAGGGACTGGTCCACATCACTCCTGCCCCCATCCCACCAGCTAGAAATCAGTCACACAGCCTCCCCCAGCTGCAAGGGAGGCTGGGAAATGTTGCTTAACCGCATGCTCAGTTGGATGAGCAGTTAGCAGACTCACAAACTAATTCATCATCAGTAAGTATTTTGTTTTCTCTATCTGGATTCCTAAACCACATTTGCTGAACAAGCAGCTTAAACAATCCTCAAAAGCCTTAGATGGAGCTGGGCGTGGTGGCACACGCCTGTAATCCCAGTTCTTGGGAGGCTGAAATAGGAGGATCACAGGTTTGAGGACAGCCTTAACAATGTAGCGAGACTCTCAGCAACCTAGCAAGACCCTGTTTCAAAAATAAAAAATGATAAAAAGGGCTGGGAGGTCTAGCTTGGAGGTAGAATGCCCCTTCGTTCAACCCACAGTAACACACACACACACACACACACACACACACACACAGCCCAAACCTTAGATGGTGTCTGGCATGCAGACAGTGCACAGTGAATGAAAGGGAGGGAGGGAGGAAGGAACCCTGATAAAGTCAGATCCTAGTACAACCCTTGACCCGTATTGCTTTGTAAGTTTTTACCTCCGTGTACTAGAGCAGTGGGCCCCGCACAAACCTGACGCTTCCTGGAGAAGTCGAGAGACACTGACGGCTGCCCTGCGGGATCTGCCCTTGGTCCTGAGCCGGGGGCCCACAGTGGCCTCACACAGGCCCAGTACTCCCCACCTGGCCACAGGGCCACCTTCCAGCTTCCGGGCAGGAGCGAGGTTACCTCCCTGCCGCCCGGGTGCGGTGGCCAGGCCGCAGCTCCGAGCAGAAGCGAGGCAGGGGGCGGGAGGCCGGGCAGGGCTCTCCACTCAAGGTCTGCTTCTCTGCTCCAGTGATCAACATCATTTCCATACTATAATTACATTGCCCAATCCTCTCCTGATTTTACTGCTATCTTGTAAGCCGTCCCGGTTGTGAGTAATTTAAAGCTATATGAGATGTCAGGCTCCGTGAAACAATCACCCCTCAAAGAAATATGGCCCGAGATCATAATTGATAAGTCCCATTAT
Source organism: Glis glis (assembly GCA_004027185.1). Taxonomy (NCBI): domain Eukaryota; kingdom Metazoa; phylum Chordata; class Mammalia; order Rodentia; family Gliridae; genus Glis; species Glis glis. The sequence continues at coordinate 6,794 of PVJS01041773.1, forward strand.
GCAATGGGGCCTCTTATTTCCTATTTGGTCTCTCCTGAGATGGCCTTGATTCGCCGGATGCAGACGGTGTCCCCGGCATTGCCAAGGGAGAAAGAGCCATCCAGCTTTGGGGAGGACGGGGACTGGGGGAGGAGAACGGGCTGGAGGAGGGGCGGGGGCTCCTGGCCGGGACAGATCCACCCTGGCTGCTCTTCCTACAAGCTGCCCGCTTTCTCTGGTGCAGGCCCCCACAGGAGAGTTTATTACTTACCAGGCTCTGAGTCAAGGGCCGCAGGCTCCGTTCCTGTGAAGCTCAGTTAGAATAAAAGCAAAAGGGGCTCTGAGCCCAGGGTTGCTCCCAGGCCATGTTCCAGAACTCCACAGGTGGTCCAGGAGGACACACATCTTTGCAAAGGCGCCCCAGCCCCTCCCATTCTGCTACCTCCTTCCCCCAGCCTCTGAGCCCCCAGCCTGGGCATTAACCGAGCTGGGGTGTGTAGAAATAATTATGGCTGTATTGTGCTCTTGGGAGATTTAGGACTAGCTGCCCAAACATCTCCCGCCTCTGCCTCTCCCCCATTCCATCCCTTCTCTTGCGGAGGTAGAACGCCCCTGGGTTCAATCCCCAGTACCGCAAAAAAGTTAATTAATTAATTAATTAAATAAAATCAAGACACCCCACATATAAGAGGTTTACAGCTCTGATTGGAAACACTGGACCCATACCTCCACATGGCCTCAGACATCTACAACTAGCCAGGCGTGGTGATGCACGCCTGTAATCCCAGTACTTGGGAGGCTGAGACAGGAGGACTGCAGGCTCGAGGCCAGCCTCAGCAACTTAGCCAGGCCCTCGGCAACTTAGAGAGACCCTGTTTTAAGATAAAAAAAAGTTAGGACAGGACTGGGAGTGTATCTCAGAGGTAGAATGCCCCTGGGTTAAATCCCAGTCCCCCCCACACACACACACAAAACTACAGCTGAGTGGCTGCTGCCCTCTTCAGGCAGGGTATGTAGCTAACCACAATCCCCACCACTCCCTATTGCCTGGCAGGTTGTTTCTCTTGCTTCCCTTGTGCGCCTCGGTGGCTGTCACTCCTGGGTATCTCCAGCTTCGCCAGCGCACTCTCAACTCGCTCTCAACAGGGGCCAGTGGCTGAAAGCCATCCTTGTGACCACCTCTTGCCAACACTAATGAACCCGGAGTGGCGCCGGTTCAGCACCATGGACAGATCACCGCAGGCGATACTGGGCAAGGGGACCTCCGGGGTCCACCCAGCCCCACCTGTGAGCAGCCACGCCGTGCCCAGGCCTGAGCACGCGGTGACCCCTGGCGCCCTGGGACCTCCGGTTACCACCACTGCACCAGTCCAGCCCGCATCTCCACTGCCGCTATTCTCTGCGGATTGATCTGTTTGTAATTCTGTCATTCCGTGTGATCGGCTGGGGAGGGCGGGAGGACGGGGTAGGATGGGTGATCCTGCTCTGGCGAGACATGTCAAAACTGCCTGTCTGTCTTTGGGGTGTGACTACTGTTTCCCAAACGCTGTGGTCCATGTTGCTGTAGGGGATGACGGATCTGATATCAAGTATCACCGTTGTGCGCTTGTGTTTTTGATCTCTGTTTTCTCTTCCAAAATGCGCTGAGTGATTGAGAGGCTCCGGTTTCTTTTGTGAGATTATCAGACGGCCTCCTTCATGAACAGCTTGGCCAGGCAGAGTGGAACAGAGAGAAGGGGAAACTGGCAAAGCCCGCGACGCTGCTCCTCGCAGGCGAATCTTCCCAAATCCCCTGTGGCGTCTCTCCGGGGGTCCACGGCTGCAAGCTGGAGCTCAGTTGGTGAGGCTGATTTCAACACCTTGTGATTACCTGGCACGGTATTCAAACCCAGATACTCTTCGAAGCCCAGGCAGGCACCGTGCTAGGTCCCAGGATGCAGGATGGAAAAAGCAGTGTCAAGCCGGTCATGGTGGCGCACGCTTGTAATCCCAGTACTTGGGAGGCTGAGACCGGAGGATCCGGGTTCACGGCCAGCCTCAGCTACTTAGTGAGGCCCTCTGCAACTTAGTGACACCCTGTTTCAAAATAAAGAATAAAAATATAGGGCTGGGGGTGCAGCTCAGAGGCAGAATGCCCCTGGGTTCAATCCCCAGTACCACAAAATAAATAAATAAAAGAAAAAATAATGTCTGCTTGCCTGGAGCTCCTATTTTAGTGGGAAAGACAATTAAAAGACAGATACAAGATAGCTGGTAGTAAAAAACATTAGGAAGAAAAATTAATCTTACTGGGGATTGAGCCCAGGGGCTTTCTACCTCTGAGCTACACCCTCAGCCCTATTTTATTTTTTTATTTGGAAACAGGGTCTCGCTAAGTTGCTGAGCGTCTGCCTAAGTTGCTGAGGCTGGCCACAAACCTGCAATTCTCCGGTCTCAGCCTCCCAAGTACTGGGATTACAGGTGTGTGCCACCACGTCCGGGTGGAAGTAGGCATTTTAGATTACAGCCATCAGGAAAAGTCATTCCACGGGGTGTCGTCTACGCAGAGAACTGGATGAAGTAGCCGCTGGGGCCACAGGGAAAGGCTTGCTGGGGAGAGAAGTGCTTCAAAGTGCTGAGGATTTCATGGACTGGAAAGAAGGTCTCCGTGGCCAGAGCAGAGTGAGCGAGGGAAGGAATAGAAGACGCCGACAGCCGGTCCTCCACGCCTGTGGCTCCCAGTGAACGTGGCCCAGAGTTCTCCGTGTCTAGCAAAGATCTCCAGAGAAACAGGTACGTCCAGGTATGAACAGGTGGAGATGCAGATACACACTGATATAAGAGAGACAGATCGCCGGGGGTGAAGAGACCCGCTCAAGGTCTTGGCTCACCAGTCGTGGGGCTGGCAAGCTGGAACTCTGTGGTCAGGCCAGCAGGCTGGCAGCTCCCAGGCAGGGCCTGGAGCACTTTTTCAGCCTCAGAGGAGCCTCGCTTCTACGCGCAAGGCTTTTAAGTAATTGGAGCCCACGTGCATTACCAAGGATAATCTCCTTTCTTGAAAATGGGATGATGTTAGCCACTTTGACAAGAGACCTCCCCAGCAGTGCCTAGAAGAGTGTGGGGCTGCGGCACCAGGGGGATCCCCGCCAGGTCCCCCAACACTTCAGCACCACGAGGTCTTCAAGCTCTGCATGCTAGTCTATATCACCTGCGTCTATTTTTAAATCTCCTCTGCCTGCAAGTTCAGAATGCACATCCTGTTACAGAGGCCAGCATGGCGTCCATCTTGAGCATGGGCTAAAGCGATGCAATTATTATTCTATTTACTTATTCATTCATTTTTGGTATGAGGATTGAACCCAGGGACATTCTACCTCCAAGTTCTACCCACAGCCCTTTTTATTTTATTTTTTAATTTAATTTAATTTTATTTGTGGTACTGGGGATTGAACCCAGGGGCATTCTAATTCTGGGCTACACCCCAGCCCTCCTTTTTTTTATTATTTTTTTGTGGTCCCGGGGATTGAACCCAGGGACGTTCTACCTCTGAGCTATACCCCCGGCCCTATTTTTTATACTTTTATTTTGAAACCGGGTCTCACGAAGTTGTGGAGGGCCTCACTAAGTAGAGAGAGAGAGAGAGAGAGAGAGCGAGAGAGAGAGAGAGCTGAGGCTGGCCGCAAACCCGGATCCTCCGGTCTCCGCCTCCCAAAGTACTGGGATTACAAGCGTGCGCCACCACGCCTGGCCCAAGCCCTACTTTTTATTGTTTACTTTGAAATGGGGTACCACTAAGTTGCAAAGGGTCTCACTAAATAGCTGGGGCTGGCTGTGAACCTGGATCCTCCGATCTCAGCCTCCCAGGTACTGGGATTACAAGCGTGCACCACCATGCCCGGCTTTTTTTTTTTTTTTTGAAACAGTTTCTTGCTAAGTTGCTGAAGCTGGCCTCAAACATGCAATCCTCCTGTCTCAGCCTCCTGAGTACTGGGATTACAGGCATGTGCCACCATGCCTGGCAATGTTGTTGTTATTCATATTATTTTGTCAGCTGTTTTTAATATTTTAGAAAGACCAGATAATGCCGGGAGTGGTGGTGCACGCTTGTAATCCCAATACTTGGGAGGCTGAGACTGAAGGATCCGGGTTCGCGGCCAGCCTCAGCTACTTAGCGAGGCCCTCCACAACTTAGTGAGACCCTGTTTCAAAATAAAGAACAAAACATAGGGCTCAGGGTGTAGCTCAGAGGTAGAATGCCCCTGGGTTCAATCCCCAGTACGGCAAAAAAAAAAAAAAAACAAGAATGACCAGATAATACATTACAAATAAAAATAAATAGCCAGGCGTGGTGGCGCACGCTTGTAATCCCAGTACTTGGGAGGCTTAGACCGGAGGATCCGGGTTTGCAGCCAGCCTCAGCTACTTAGTGAGGCCCTCTGCAACTTTGTGAGACCCGGTTTCAAAATAAAGTATAAAAATAGGGCCGGGGGTGTAGCGCGGAGGTAGAATGCCCCTGGGTTCAATCTCCAATACCGCAAAAAAAAACAAATAAAAATATCTGATTTCCACATCCATGTCTGGAATTTGTCCATGCTTGGGTTTCACAGAGGAGCTCTGCATTGGTTGCAGTTCCCAGTCACTTAAATAGGAAGCGGGGGCGATGAACGCCTTTGATGCTGGATTCGTTCCCAGCAATGGTGGCCCCTGTGTCAGACCATTTCTGACATAATCATTAGCAGGGTGAATACAAAGTTCTCTAGTTCCTGGGGCAGGGGATTAGGGCCTCGATAATCTGTAACATTCATGAAGAATTACTCCTATGTGTTCATCTGAGCCATATCTGTGGATAAGGAAACTGAGGCCCAGAGGAGGCAAGGTATTTCCTCAAGAACACACAGCCATGGGCCGAGAGAGAGGCAGACCTATCATCCAGGCTCTTCTCTGTCTTCGTTTCCCATCTCAAGGAAGCAAGACTCTTCCCAGAGAACAGACAGGCTTGTCCCATCTCCTGCGAGGCGCTCAGAGGGTTGACGGACGAAAGAGTGGTGCGACCCTCTGAGTCATCTCCTTGTTCTCTGAGCTTTGACATAAAAGCAGAGACAGTATGCCCGATGGACCAAGCCGAGGCCAGAGAGAACTGTGACGTCATCCGTGAGGATGCCGTCCATGAATGTGCCCTGTGCACTGTCTTCCGGGCAGCGCCCTCCTGGAGGATGAAGACCATGCCTGTGTAGGAGGCTGCCCCCGCTGGCCCGCCTCCAGGACTCCACTTCCCCTGATCGCCCGTGTCCAAGCAGTCGCCGTGGGTCTGCTCTTTCTAGCACCAGCTCTGGCCTTGGAAGCTCTTGTTCAAAACGTCATTCCTCTGTGGAGTTCAGGAAGGAAGTCCCACTCCACGCTTGGTGGCAGAAAAGCCCACAATCAGCCCAGACTCCTCCAAGATCCCCTCCTTCGCACCTGTTCTCACCTGTGCACCTCTGCTCACTCCCACATATACACACACACTGGGGAAGGCTGTTTTCTGTATTTAAATATGCTTGAGAAAATTCTATCCTGTTTTAAGAAGAAAAAAGATAAAATTACTATATGAAAAGTAAGACTATCTATGCATCTACTGTCACCATTAAAAGAGTGAGAGAAGCCGGGCGTGGTGGTGCATGCTTGTCATCCCAGTACTTGGGAGGCTGAGACAGGAGGATCGCAGGTTCACAGCCAACCTCAGCTACTTAGTGAGGCCATCCACAACTTAGTGATACTCTGTTTCAAATTAAAGAATAAAAAATAGTGCTGGGGGTGGAGCTTGGAGGTAGAATGCCCCTGGGTTCAATCCCCAGTGCCAAAAAAAGAAAAAAAGAGTGAGGGAGCACAAAGTGGAAAAGATATTTGCAATAGTCTATTCAACCAAGGACCTATATCTAGAATATATAAAGAACACATACTAACTAATTAGAAAGGGTGGTAGATCTAATAACAAAAAACAGACAAAGGACTTGGAGGGGCACTTCAGAGAAGGAGCAAAGAACCCACAAACATATGAAAACTTGCTCGGTGACATTAGTCTTCATGGCTTTGCAAATTAAAACCACAATATTATAAGCAGAGTGCAATGGCACACACCTGCAATTCCAGTACTTGGGAGGCTGAGACAGGAGGATCACAGGTTCAAGGTCAGCCTCAGCAACTTAGCAAGACCCTCAGCAACTTGTCCAGACCCTGTTTCGAAATAAAAAGTAAAAGACGGCCAGGGGTGTATGTGGCTCAGAGGTAGAATGCCCCTGGGTTCAATCCCTAGTACCACCACCAAAAGAAAAAAATGCAATATAATACCATCTCCCCCTTCAGAATGGAAACGAAGTCAAGTTAAAATGACAGAAAATACCAAATGTCAGCAAGGATACATTGCTTGAACACGCCTACCCTTCTGGAGCGAGTGTTAATTGGTACGACCAGTTTGAAAAACTTCTTGGCAGCACGTAGGAACGCTCGACATATGCGCATCCCACGGCCCGCACGTTCGCTCCCAGGTCATATCCAACGGAAATGTGTGCGTACGTTCCCCAAAAGACACACGCGAGAGTGTCACAGCGGCACCACCCACGGCGGCCAGAAATGCAAGTCAAATCTCCCGTAACAGAAGAATGAGAAGATACATCATGGTGCGTTCACACTTTGAGATTCTGTATAGTAATGGGAATGCATAAGATACAACGCATAAAACATGGACGGATCTCACGACAGTCTTAAGCAAAAGACGGGACACATAAGGGGGTGGGGAATGACGGACTATATAGAAAAACAGCAAAAAATCTATGGTGCTAAGTGTTAGGTTGGGGTTTATCTGGGAGTGGCTGGAAGGGGCCTTTGGGGACTTCTAGGCTGGACTCTGTTGCAAGATTCTGGTTATACAGGGACATTTGTCTTGTGACAATGTATAAAGCTGTGCACTCATCTAAATGTATTTATGGTACTAAAAAACGAGCTACGACGGGCGTGGTGGCGCACGCTTGTAATCCCAGTACTTTGGGAGGCGGAGACTGGAGGATCCGGGTTCGTGGCCAGCCTCAGCTCTCTCTCTGTCTCTCTCTCTCTGTGTCTCTCTCTGTCTCTCTCTCTCTCTCTCCTTAGTGAGGTCCTCCGCAACTTCGTGAGACCCAGTTTCAAAATAAAGTATAAAAAATAGGGCCGGGGGCGTAGCTCGGAGGTAGAACGCCCCTGTGTTCAATCCCCGGTACCGCAAAAAAAAAAAAAAATGAGCTGAAGGAAATTCCACCTGCCTGTGAAGTCCAGGTCAAGTCTTTCCCATGTGTCACGGCCCCCCACATTCTTTTATTTCACTTTCTCTGTATCTGCCTGGGACCACCAGGGCGTATTTATTATGTATCTGTCTCCTGGAAGACCCCATTGTCTCATCCACCCTCTAATTCATGCTGCCATATAGTAGCTGCTCAGAAAAATACATGTTGAATTGAGTAAAGGTAGTATTGTGGGGAAGAGAGTGTTAAATGCAGATAAGCCAGAGTTCCCAACCCCAGGATCTTTGCACGTGCTGATTCCATTGCTTGGAGCATCTTTCCTGATACCCACCTAGCTTGTCCCTTCCTCATTTCATCCAGGTCTCTGCTCAAAGTCATTTTATTAGGGAGTCTTTCCCTAGCAACCATCCCCTGTACAATAACTCTACCGCTCGCTCTTCAACCTCTTCTCCTGTTTTGTTTTTGTTCTTTCTACTTTTTTTTAATCTGATACATTGTGTATTTATCTATTCACTGTGTACCTTTCCTATCCTCACTACTGGGAATCAAACCCCAGGACAGCAGAAACTTGACCAATTTTCTTTTCTTCTATAATCTCCAAATGCCAGAGTGGTACCTATTACTTTCTAGGTTCCCAGTAAGCATTTGTTGAATGCATGTGTGAATTAATGAATTGGCACCTCTGGTGCCACTTTCTTGCTGTGTGGCCTTTGTCTAGAGATGAGCATCTCTGAGCTGAACTCTTCTGCATCTGCAAAGCGGGGGTAGTCACAGCACCTACTTCCTCGTGGTGCGATCTGACTGTGATAATCCACAGGAAGCCCTTCTCCCAGCTCCTGGCACAGCTGCATGCGCTCAGGAAATGAGAGCTCTTCCTATCAGCGTACCTCGTCTTTCTTTCTTTCTTTCTTTATTTTTTTTTTTTTTTTTGCAGTACCGGGGATTGAACGCAGGGGCGTTCTACCTCCGCGCTACGCCCCCGGCCCTATTTTTTATACTTTATTTTGAAACCGGGTCTCATGAAGTTGCGGAGGGCCTCACTAAGGAGAGAGAGAGAGAGACAGGGAGAGAGAGAGAGAGAGAAAGAGAGAGAGAGAGAGACAGGGAGGGAGAGAGAGAGAGAGAGAGAGAGAGAGAGAGAGAGAACGCTTGCACGCGCGCGCATGCGTGAGCTGAGGCTGGCCGCGAACCCGGATCCTCCGGTCTCCGCCTCCCAAAGTACTGGGATTACAAGCGTGCGCCACCACGCCCGGCCAGCGTGCCTCGTCTCTCTAAGATGCACATCCGACTCGTCTCAATGCCTCTGACGCTGGGCACCTTTTGCGAACACCATTTACTTGGCCCTGGCCACGCGTGTTTTCCTTTCCATTGTAGCCCGTATGCCCAGTAGAGAGCCTGGCACGTGGTGGCTGGGAAGGAGTTGAATCCGCACTAGATCCAGACCCGGGCCCCGCCCACAGCCCTCCGGTGACACCGCAGCAGCTGGCTGTCCCTTCTAAGCCTCCATCTCTTTCCTGATGAGCCGAGGAGGTGGGCGGGGCCGGTCAAGCCTTTTCTAGCTCTGATAAGGGCAGGAGCTGGTGTCAAATTATGCAACAGTGGTGTCTGTCCCACTAATACACAGTGTATCACTTCCCCAAATCTCCCCCAAAGACCCACTGCCCCCCGGTCCCACGGAGGCTCGCAGACTCCTCAAACATGCAGCAAAACAGACCTCAGGAGTCGGGCATGGTGGTGCACACCTGTCATCTCAGGTGCCTGGGAGGCTGAGACAGGAGGATCGCAGGTCTGAGGCCAGCTTCAGCAACTTAGCGAGGCCCTGTTCCAAAATAAAAAGTAAAATACAGATGGGGTGTAGCTTGTCGATAGAACACTGAGTTCAGTCCCCAGCACCAAAGAAACAAAACAACGGACCTCGACATCCTTTGCACCCTGCCCCCGCATTCGCTGCTGCTGGCCGCAGCGCCGATCCCCCCACACACACATCTGCGTCCAGCCAGGTTCCAGACTTACTCCCCGACGTCTCTGGACTCCGCTTCTCTCCTCCTCAGCTCTTCCCTGGTTCAGACAATCACCATCTCCCGTCACCATCTCCCGTCTGCCCCCATACAACTAAGTCCCTGTATTATCCAGAGGACTGAAGCCATCAGCTCAAACCAGAGAGTCCTCTCCGCTCTGCTCCATTGCCTCCATCGTCCATGTGCTGCAAAGTGGGCAAGTATCTCTGCTGCAGGAAGCCCTCCAGGGGACCCAGCCCCCTTCCATCTTGTTCCCTAGAATGGGAGCGTACATATTTAAGGCTTTGAGGGCCATGTGAGTTTCTGTCCTGACCACTCAACTCTGTCATTGGGATGAAAAGGATCATAGGTAAATGAATGAGTGTGGCTGTGTCCTCCTCAAAGCTCGTGTACAAAATCAGATGTCCAGGCAGAGTCGGCCAACCCTTATCCTAGAAAGAGACCCTCATCTCTGTGGTTGAAGCCATCAGCATGACTACATTCAAAACAGAAAAAAGAACTGAGGAGTGGACCCGAAGCTTTCTTCTAAGAAGGTTGGGTGAAAGTTGTAGCCATCACGTCTGCTCATATTTCATTGGCTAGAACCTGGTCACATGGCCATACCTAGCTGCAAAGGCCTCTGGGAAATGTAGTCTCTAGCTAGGCAGCCCCACTAAGCTTCAGAGGATCCTATGACCAAAGGAAGAAGAGGAGATTGGACAGTTGGGGGGCTTTGGTAGTCTTGGCCACAGTCTCCAAGCCTATGGACCTGGCCAGCTCTTCCCTCCTTTCTTTAGGCTGTCACCCATCCTTTATCCATCCAAAGGACCTTCCGAGATTGCAAATACGATCATGCCGCTCCTGGGCTCAAGATTCTTCAGTGGCTCCCCATGGCTTCTGGAATCATAAAGTCAGTCAACAAACACTTGTTGGTTCTCATTAGGTATGCTCGAGAATGGAGCATTAATGGTGAAAGAATTTTAAAAAGGCATAGTTTCTGCCTTCAAGGAACTTTCACTCTACCACAAGCTCCTTCGTTCAGCACAGGAGGTCGTCGACGGCCTGGGCCGTGCTGGCTCTAACCATACCTCACCCAGCCCAGTCTGCAGCCTCAGCCCAAACACGCCAGGCTCATCATGCCTTTGAGCCTTTCCCTACTCTGTCCCCTGTCTGTCACCCAGCAGATACCACGTCTCCTGGAAGAACAAACCCGAGCATCACGTCCTCCACCCTCCCTGCTGGACCAGGCGCCCGTGCCGGGCTCTGCAGCGCTGCAGCTCACCCTGCCACGTCACTAGACACTGAGGTCTGCAACTGTCTTTTCTCCAAACAGCCTGCGGGTCCCTCGTCAACGGGGACCCCGACTCTTCACACCATGTCCCCGGGGCTCTGCGGTGTGGTCTGTAAAGAACAGGGCTTAAATGAACATCAGGAAGGAAGAGAGGGAAGGAGGGATGAGAGGAGAGACAGAGGAGGGAGTGAGGAAGGAAAGGTGGATAGAGAGATGGATACGGAGAGAGGGAAGGAGATGGATATATGAATGGAAGGAAGGGAGGGAGGGAAGAAAGGAGGGAGAGAGGAAGATGTATATATGGAGAGATTGATGGAAGGATAGATGGATGGCAGAAAGTAAGAAAAAGGAAGGAAGGAAGGAAGGAAGGAAGGAAGGAAGGAAGGAAGGCTATAGGGACAGAGAAACAAAGGAAGGAGCTGGATCACTCCCTGGACAGAAGCCTCTCGCTTCCCATTCTGCCACAGGCCTTGAGTTATTTTATTCTTTTTTTTTTTTTTTTTTTTTGCGGTACCGGGGAT
>PVJS01041775.1:0-17812 GCA_004027185.1 Glis glis
TCCCCCCCCCCCCGCCTCCCCCCCACATGTAGCACTGAGAATGATGTTGGTATAATCTCACATATATACATTGTTTATGACAGTAATTCCCTGGATTCACTACTTTCTTGCCCTTCCCCTTCCCTTGTATCCCTTCCCTTGCACCTCTGAGGGTTCTCCATTGTCATTGGAGACCCTTTTGTGTCCCCACTACTCCCTAAGTTGCGCATATTAGTGAAAACATATGGCCCTTCATTTTGTGTGATTGGCTAATCTCGCTTAACATAATGCTCTCCAGATCTTTCCATTTTCTTGCAAATGCTGTTATTTTGTTCTTCTTTATTGCTGAGTAGAATTCCATTGTGTGTATTTCCCATAATTTTGTGATCCATTCATCTGTTCTGGGAATGGATCTACCATATGATCCAGCTATTCCACTACTGGGTATCATACCAAGGGGATTGAAACTAGAAAACAACAGTAATATATGCATACCCATGTTCATAGCAGCACAATTCACAGTGGCCAAAATATGGAACCAACCTAAATTATAAATTTTAATTAAATATTACAGAATTAAAGAAACCAATGAACTACGATTATGAAAATAGAGGGTTTTTTTCTATGAAAAATAAAAGCTTCGAAAATACTTGATAAAGGTCCATTGATTTAAAATTTGCTCTCAAACTATAAAGAATAGGGGAACTCATGTTGGGCATGGTGGTGCATGCCTGTAATCCCAGTACTTGGGAGGCTAAAACAGGAGGATCACAGTTTTGAGGCCAGCTTCAGCAACTTAGTGAGATCCTCCCTCAGCATCTTAGCAAGACTCTGTTTCAAAATAAAAAATTTAAAGGGTTGGAGGTGTAGCTCAGAAGTAGATGCCCCTGAGTTCAATCCTCAGTACCAAAAAAAAAAAAAAAATAGGGGGAGGACTCATAAAAATTTAAAACGATTCTATTTTTTTTTCACAGGAATCTTAAAATTCTCACTTCTCATTAACAAAAAAGAAACTGGAAATCTTAAATGCCTTTGATGCATTGCAGTTACGGTTTATGTGGAAAAGACCCACATTTGAAAAGACTTTAACCTCATGCCAAAATATTAGTGAATAGTAAATGAGTTAAAATGAAATGTTTGTATGTAGACATATCCATTATGCTTCCTTTTGAATTTAAATTGACCAATAGCAGTTCTAACATGTTGGATAAGAAGTTTCTAATGTCAGGCTTTGCTAAGAGATAACTTTCTGTTGGACCAGCCATCCATACTGTCTTTCACAGGTGAAAATCCTTAATTCTTCACAAGCTAAGTTTGGTGTCAGAGAAAGCAAGAAGGTGGGAATTATTATTATTATTTTTTTTTGCGGTACCAGGGATTGAACCCAGGGGCATTCTACCTCCACGCTACACCCCCAGCCCTATTTTTTATACTTTATTTTGAAACTGGATCTCACAAAGTTGCGGAGGGCCTCACTAGGTAGAGAGAGAGAGATGAGAGAGAGAGAGAGAGAGAGAGAGAAAGAGAGAGAGAGAGCTGAGGCTGGCTGCGAACCTGGATCCTCCAGTCTCCGCCTCCCAAAGTACTGGGATTACAAGCATGCGCCACCACACCCGGCAAGGGAATTACTTATAATAGCAAATAACTTTGGTTTGAACCTCCCACTTCCCTTACCCATCCCAGATACCTTAACTCATGCATTAGTGCCCAGATGAATAGGGGATAAAATAGAGAAATGTTTAAGTTAATTGTATTTACAAAGAAGTCACAAGCCTGGCCGATAGATGTTGGTGATCCTTAAGGTCTAGTGTTAGGGGAAGGGATTCTCTCTTTCCTCTTGGGTATGCTCCCTATAGCCATCCTGTAACCATGAAGCCAACCATGAAGAGGGCAGGGATCTTTGTGACCATCCGGCTGTGGATCAAGACTGGCCTGAAGTTTATCTCAAACCTTTTTTTTAATTATATGAGCCAACACATTTATTTTACTGTTTAGACTTTATTTTCTGTTTGTTTCTAAACAGATACGAAGAGCAACCTTTTAGATTGGGGCATGGTGGAAGACAGTATAAAAGTTGATTAAAAGCTGGGCATGGTGGAGTACACCTGTAATCCCAGTACTTGTGAGGCTGAGATAGGAGGATCACAGGTTTGAGGCCAGCCTCAGCAACTTAGCAAGGCTGGCCTACAGAAACTTAGCGAGACCCTGTTTCAAAATAAAAATAAAAAGGGCTTGGGGTGTAACTTGGAGGTAGAATGCCCCTGGGTTCCATCCCTAGTACCAAAAGGAAAAAAAAGTGGGTTAAAAAGTCCAATTGGGTAAAGTACATGTCTCCCCTAGAAGACTTTGAGAAATACAAGGTCGTTTCTTGTTTTTTTTCCAGATAGTGACATTTCCACAGATGATGTAATGCCCCGCTGATCTCCTAGTGTCCCTCACAGGTTGGTGCCATGGACAACTGCCCAGCTGTACTTCCACTTCACCTCCCTCCGATGTCACTGTAGTCTGCTCTGCCCCGAGGCCAGGGGATGAAGTACAGCAGGGCACCCAGACTATGAGCCAAATGGGCCCTTTAAAAAATGTGCACGGACAAAATGAAATATTACTTTAAGTACTGCAGCAGAGCAGCACTGTCAAGATGGCAACGAGCAATTGGGGTGATTCTCCTTCCTTTGAATAGAGGCATCCCTCAGCAGGAAACACCCCAGGGTCCTCCCGGTGGGACATGCACACCAGAACACAGGGTCAGCACCTGCTAATGCAGAGGGTAGCTGTGCTGGTCCTGCTCCGGCTGTGCTTGGATCTGTTGCACACCCTTTCCTTGCTCCGCTCTTTCTTACACACGGAGTGAACCCTGCAGAATATTTGCCAAGCTGAGAGTGGCTTGGATAGACACTGGTGGGACATGGGGCCAGAGGAGAGGCCAGGGTCTTTCTCCTGTTCTTTGCTGGCCCAGGAAACATCTGACGCTATCACTGAGTCTCTTCTCGCACCCCTCTGGTGACCTTGATTCTTTGACCCAGAGGAGGCAGTGGCTTCCTGGGACTCAGTCTCTACCTGGTCTCCCTGTTTGCTGCTGAGCATTTCTTTCTCCTGGGTGACCAGCTTCCTGCACCAGCCCCTTCTGCTTTTATACTCAAGTGGTTCGTCTTCCCTGAGAGGCCTCTGACTGATGTACAGACCCCAAGCCCTTCGTGCAGAGCTTCAGAAGGAAGGGTCCAGAGCCTCTGCCATTTGCTATCTTGTAGCTGAAGGGTTCTGTCTGTCTGGTTCACAGTTAGTAAGTGCCTGTGTTATTGTTTTCTCCTACATTCTCAGCATTTCTTCTATTTATGACTCGAAGTTACATTTCAGCTTATAAATGGACCTTCTTGTTTTCTAGTTATTACATCTTGGCATAATACTTTCCAAACACCATTTTATTATGTTCCACACTTAAAAAGCCACCTGGATATTCTCCCTTTCTACTCTTTTTGTTAAACTATCTTTAAGCCCCCTTGCATGTTTTTGTAATGTGTAACGCAGACTCTGTTACGACAGAAAAGTTTCAAAAGACTTGTACAGCTGGGAACTTTTCGATGATTTCATTTTATAAGTCCTTTGGAATGAACGTGGGCATTAAGAGGCACAATGAATACAATATCAGTTTAACAAGATTTGAGTGGCCTTATTTTTACAGAGAAGTTAACATTTCTAGACATTGTGATTCTACCAGTGGCTTTCTCCATAATGTTTTAAAAAATGGAATTTAGCAGACATATAAAACAGAAAAAATAGCAAAGTTGTCATAAATCTTTTATACCAAAGTGTTTTTCGATTGCTTCAGAAGGAAACAAGAGGAGAAAGTCCAGGTGCTATTTTTTAAAGTATAGGCTTGATGTTTCAGCGTCTAAAAGGGATATAATGAAAGAAACCAAAGAACATAGGTCACATGTTTGATGGGAACTCACCAGAGAAATCAGGCCCATCTGGTGCCTCTGCACAAAACAGGAGTGTACTAGGAACACCAGAGTGCTGAGGAGAGCGCAGCGTGGCAGAGCTCACCAGCCCTGCCATGGCTGACCCTGAATCTGCCCCGTCTCATCTAAGGTGCTTCTCCACCTGGTTCATAGCAGGGTGACCAGTCAGCAGGTTGCAGGGACTGGCTCTCCATACTTCTGTGACTACTTGTTGCGGTGGTCATATCAGCCACTTGGGCCACTGGTACTGTTGTGCCCAGAAAGGAGATCTCCCGTGCCCATCACTAGGGCTAGAAAAGGAAGACTCGGGCAGGCATTGCTCCTCTGGTCTGGCTGCCAGTGAACACCAGGAAACTCCACAGTTGTGCCTTTGGGCTGGCTGTATTCCTCCACAGACATTTTTTTCTTTCTCTTTAGGACCTTTGGTTTAGTAGATAGTTTGCACTTTACCCTCTGAAAAATACTTATAAGTTGTTTAATATTTTCACTTTAAAATATATACGTAAGCTTATCTATTGACAAATTATGGAACCAACCCAGGTCCATCAACATATGAATGGATAAAGAAAGTGTGGTATATACACACAATGGAGTTTTACTTGGCCATAAAGAAAAACAAAATCATGTCATTTGCAGGAAAATGGATGGAACTAGAGAGCATTATGCTAAGTGAAATTAGCCAGTCTCAGAAAGTCAAGGGTCATGTGCTTTCTCTCATGTGGAAACTAGAGAGAAAATAGGAAAGAAAAGGAACTTCATGATAAGAAGTGAGGCCAGTAGAATAGTGAGAGGGAAGGGGGAGGGGGAAAAGGAGGCTTGAGGAAGGAAACAGATCAAATAATATTAGGTCCATATATGAAGGTATCACTAAGAATCTTATTAGCATGCATGGGGACAGAGGAGGAGGTAGTGAGATGGGGTTAGGAGGGAACCTCGCCGCAAGATGTTGTGTGCATATATGAACATATCACTTTGAATCTCACTATGGTGTGTAGTCATATTGCACCGATAAAATTATAAAATATGTTGCCTTCTTCACTCATCTAAGGTTCCTCCTTCTTTGTCTGGAGTCCCTCCTGTGCCCTATTCTCCCTAGCTTCCGCATATCAGGGAGAACATCCAACTTTTCACTTTTTTGACTGACTAATCTCACTTAGCATAATGTTCTCCAATTCCATCCATTTCTCTGAAAATGACATAGTTTTGTTCTTCTTTATGGCTGAGTAAAATTCCATTGTGTACATATGTCATAGTTTTGTAATCTATTCATCTGTTGATGAACATCATGGCTGGTTCCATAGTTTGGCAATTGTGAATTGTGCAGCTATAAACATAGATATGCATGCAGTAGTGTGGTAATTTGGTTTCCATTCTTTTGGGTAGATACCTAGAAGTGGAATAGCTGGGTCAAATGATAGGTTCATTCCCATTCTTCTGAGGATCCTCCACACAAAGTGGTTGCACTAATTTGCAATTCCACCAACAGTGTAGTAGAGTTCCTACTTCTCCACATCCTTGCCAAGCATTTGTGGTTGTTTGTGTTTTTAATGATTGCATTCTAATTGGGGTTAGGTGAAATCTCAGGGTAGTTTTGATTTGCATCTCTCTGATTACTAATGATGTTGAACATTTTTTCATACATTTATTAGCCATTTGTATTTCTTCTCACTTGCCCATTTTTTTGATTGGGTTGTTTGTTTTTTTAGTGGTGATTTTCTTGAGTTCTCTGTATATTCTAGATATTAGTTCTCTATCAGAGGGGTTGCCAGCAAAAATCCTCTCCCATTCTGTCGGTTCTCTGTTGAGGTTCTTGATAGTTTCCTTTGCTGTGCAGAAGCTCTTCGGTCTAATGCAGTCCCACATGTTGATCCTCATTTTAATTTCGTATGCCTTTGGGGTCTTGTTGAGGAAGTTTTTGCCTGTGCCTTTGTGTTGAATTATTGGACCTATGCCCTCTTCAAGTAGCTGCAAGGTCTCTGGTCTAATTTCTAGATCTTTGATCCATCTTGAATTGACTCTTGTGCAGGGTGAGAAAGTGGGATTTATTTCCATTTTTCTGCATATGGCTAACCAGTTTTGCCAACACCATTTGTTGAAGAGGCTATATTTTTTCCAGTGTATGTTTTTGGCCCCTTTGTCAAAGATCAATTGGCTGTAAGTGTGCAGATTTGTTTCTGCATCTTCTATTCTAATCCATTGGTCTATGTGTCTGCTTTTGTGCTAATGCCATGCTGTTTTTACTACTGTGGCTTTATAGTATAGTTTGAAGTCAGGTGTTGTGATGCCTCCTGCATTATTATTGTTGCTTAGAACTACTTTGGCTATTCTGGGTTTTTTGTTGTTCCAAATGAATTTAAGTACTGATTTTTCTATGTCTGTGAAGAATGATCTTGGTAATTTAATGGGTATTACATTGAATCTATAGATCACTTTTGGAAGAATGGCCATTTTGACGATATTTATTCTGCCTATCCAAGAGCATGGAATATCTTTCCATCTTATAAGATCTTCTTCTATTTCTTTTTACAAAGTTTTATAATTTTCTTTGTAGAGGTCTTTTACCTCCTTGGTTAGACTTATTCCTAAGTATTTTATTGTTTGGGGAGTATCGTGAGTAGAAATGTTTTCTGGATTTCTTTTTCAGTGGATTTATGATTGGCATACAGAAAACTTCTGGTTTTTTAAGATTGATTTTGTATCTTGAAAGTTTGCTGAATTTGTCGATCAGTTCTATAAGCCTTTTGGTTGAGTTTGTTGGGTCTTCTAAATATAATATCATGTCATCTGCAAATAAAGATAGTTTCAATTCTTCTTTTCCTATTTGTACACCTTTTATTTCCTTCTCATGCCTATTGTTCTGGCTAGAGTCTCAAGTACTATACTGAAAAGGAGTGGTGACAGCGGACATCCTTGTCTTGTTCCTGTTTTTAAGGGGAACTCTGGTAGTTTTTCCCCATTCAATATGATTTGGGCCATGGGCCTATTGTATATTGCCTTTATGATGTTGAGGTATGTTCCTTCTATTCCGATTCTCTGCAGTATTTTTAGCATGAATGGGTGTTGGATTTTGTCGAATGCTTTTTCAGCGTCGATTGAAATGATAATATGATTTTTATCTTTAGTTCTGTTTATGTGGTGAATTACATGGATTGTTTTTCGTATGTTGAACCAGCCTTGCATCCCTGGGATGAATCCGACTTGGTCATGGTGTATAATTTTCTTGATGTGGTTTTGAATGCGTGTTGCTAGTATTTTGTTTAGAAGTTTTGTGTCTAAGTTCATCAACGATATAGGCCTGTAGTTTTCTTTTCTTGAACTATCTTTATTTGGTTTTGGTATTAATGTGATGTTGGCTTCATAGAATGTATTTGGGAGAGTCCCATTTCTTTCTATTTCACAGAATAGATTGAGGAGTATTGGGATTACTTCTTCTATAAAGGGTTTATAAAATTCACCTGGGAAACCATCTGGACCTGGGCTTTTCTTTGATGGTAGGCTCTTTATTTTTGCTTCAATCTCTTTTTTTTTTTTTTTTGCGGTACTGGGGATTGAACGCAGGGGCGTTCTACCTCCGCGCTACGCCCCCGGCCCTATTTTTTTTATGCTTTATTTTTGAAACCTGGTCTCACAAAGTTGTGGAGGGCCTCGCTAGGTAGAGAGAGAGAGAGAGAGAGAGAGAGAGAGAGAGAGGAGAGAAAGAGACAGAGATCGATCGATCGATCGCGCGCGCATGCACGCTGAGGTTGGCTGCGAACCCGGATCCTCTGGTCTCCACCTCCCAAAGTACTGGGATTACAAGCGTGCGCCACCACGCCCGGCTCTTCAATCTCTTTGATTGCTATTGGTTGATGGTCATGATGTAAGTACACAAACTTATCAAAGTCAATCACTATGCTGAGCACGGGAAGGAGGGAAGGGGGAGGGAATAGGGAGGGGACAGGGGGAGTTCTCAATGAGTGATGTGTGCATGTAAGCCACAATGCACAAATAAAAAAATTTAAAAATAAAATGTGAACATATATATACATATATATGTATATGTATACTTATATATATAAACACACACACACCCTGGAGCACTTTCTACATCCATCTATATATTCTCTCTCACTTCTTTTAATAGCTGTGTACAAGCCCCTCACGTGATATAAAGTATTTGTTTGAATAGCCATATTGGTGACTATTTTTGATACTTCCAGCTTTTTGTCACTGCACACTCTGTTGCAGTAAATGTACATGGACTTTCTTTAGTGAGCTTTCCTGAGAGTTCTGTAGGATGAATTTCTAGCAGTGGGATTCAGGGTTGATTGGTGTGTATATTTTACATTTCAGTAGATATCACTAATGTGTCTTCTCGGAATATTAGTCTAATTTATACTCATACAACATGAGAATGTACAAATCATTGTTTCCTTTTAGTTTTTAAAGCTCACATTTTGGTTATTTAATAGCAGTATTAAAAGAGGAAGGTTCCTGGCAATTAATTGCAGAATCCTTTTGTTTTCTGAGTGTCTCACTGATGGGCTTGGTAAGCAAGTTTAGAGGCAGTGACCAAGATGTGGGTAAATCTTCCTGAATAATTTTGAGAGGGAAACATGAAGGGAGTAATGTAGGATTCTGGAAGCCAAAGACGGGCTGTGGCCATGTGCTATTGGGAGGAGGAAGGAAGAATAGTCTTTCTGGTACTGAGCACAGAAGGGGTTCAGGAGATGGCAAAGGTGCTTCCAATTCTCAATGTGGAGTGAGTGCTGAACATCTTCCCTAGCAAGCTGCCAATAAGTTGCATATTGACTCTCTCCCTTCCCTCCCTCCATCCCTCCCTCCCCCTCTTCCTTCCTTCCTTTGATTGAACCCAGGGGCATTCTACCTCTGAGCTACACCCCCAGTACTATTTTATTTTATTTTTATTTTGAAACAGGATCTTGATAAGTTGCTGAGGGTCTTGCTAAATGGATAAAATTGGCCTCGAACCTGGGATCCTCCTGTCTCAGCCTCCCAAGTACTGGGATTACAGGGGTGCACCACCATACCTGGCTCTTCCTTTTTTTTGAATAAATTCTTTTTGTAGGTGCTCAACAAAGAGGACTAGGGAGCAGGAGGCATCTGAATTAGAGTATAGTAGTACCAGAATTTTTGTACATACTGTATGTCATTTGTAAAATCAAGACAAAACCCCTGTGGATCTATAACCCTAACACAACACTGTTAACAATTTTAGTGGGTTCAACTGCTGTTATAATTTTAGTGGGTTCCTGCCCATCCCTTTTTTATGTGTATTTTTTACATAGTTATACTGTATATACAATTTTGCATCCTGCTTTCTAAGTTGAATATTAATGTGTATGTATGTACTCATAAACAAAATTATAAGATAGAGAAGCAAACTTTTTATGTTCATATTTTTCATTTATATTTGCAAGGTTTACTGGGCTCAGCAGTAATCATAGGCATATGTATGTAGCATGTTTGGGATTCTATTCTCTGGGCTGAAAGTTCAGTGCAAATGTTCTGGAGATGTGTTTAGAGAACAAAAATGTGACAATAAGTAAGTTGTTGAGGGCTTTTTAGTTTGTGGTACTGGGGATTGAACCCAGGCATGTTCTACTTCTGAGCTACATACACTCCCAGCCCTATTTTATTTTTATTTTGAAACATGGTATCACTAGGTTGCTGAGGGCCTTGTTAATTTGCTGAGGCTGGCCACAAACCTGCAATCCTCCTGTCTCAGCCTCCCAAATCCTGGGATTAAAGGTGTGCACCACCACAACCGGCTTCACTGTTTAGTTTTTAATGTAGAAAGTTATATTCATTTGAAACACTCCTTCAGCTTTTGTAGATATAAGCATTTTGTTAGTATTTTGGTTCTTGATCACTTTGAATTAACTTTAATAGGCAATTGAAAGCTAAAAATTCAATCTGATTGTACATGTCGGTGTGGAAAAGAATGACCACATTTTCTCCCTAAGGTGGTATTTTCCCAAAATGTAGTTTTACTTATTGAATTTCATAATTTGTTGAACTTTGTGTGTGCTGATTTAAATACAATTATGTACAGAGTTAATTGAATACCTTAGCAGAGGGCATTGTAGTTACTAGACTCATTACTCACATGCTACCAAGTAATATGTTTAATATTTGGGTTGTAAATACTCATAGAAGTCATTTATACTGCTAGTCAATATTCAGCATAGATGATGAAGAGATTTTAAAAAGAAAATTGTATGGTTGTGTTTGTGATATAAAAACAATAATAAGCAGTTGTATACCCACATACTTAATGCGAATTACATATTTACCATTATAAAACTTAGGATCAAGTATGGAGCTTAACTTTGCAGTTTTGCTGAGACTGGGACAAATTTTCAGGACTCTTCAGGGAAGCTGAAGGCCTGACTTAGGGTAGACTACAAGGCAAGGCCTTCTTGCATGCTTCTTTCTGGCACTTTCGTGTCCTGGAGTAAAAGTATAAGCCACTGATGCACCATACCAGCTTCCCTCCGATCTTGGAGTTCTGTTGTAATTCTAGGGTCTTAACTTTCTACTTTTGATTTGATCTGGTTTCTATACCAGTATTCCTGAAATCTTCTTCTGTTGGATGTGTGGACTTCCCTTCTGACCTTGATATCTTTTGACCCTGGCTAATCTCCTATCCTCAAACCCAGAATTCCAGAGGCAGGATTTTAACTAGGTGATTTCAACCCTGCTGTATCTGATTCCAAATTACTTGATTATAACCATTTAACAGGAAAGACTAGCACACAAGTTAAATATGGTTTTATTTTACTGAGGAGACTCAAGGTTTCTAGTGCTTACTAGTTAGTGGCTTATTCTGAGAAATCCAATTATGTTCGGTCATTTATTCTTTCAGGCCATTTCAGTACTGGTTGGTGAACTACAATTCCAAGGACCAGCGCCTCCCCATCTTGTCTCATTCATTTCATTTTTTTGGTACTGGGGATTGAACCCAGGAGCATTCTACCTTCAAGCTATACACCCACCCCCCCCCCTTTTTTTTTGTTTTTATTTTGAAATAGGAGTTTTGCTAAGTTGCTGAGGGCTGGCCTTGAACCTGTGATCCTCAGCCTCCCAAGTACTGGGATTACAGACATGCATTAACATGCTGGGCTTTTTTTAACCCCCTTTTTCTTTTTTTTCTTTTTTTCTTTTTTTTTCGGTACCGGGGATTGAACCCAGGGGCGTTCTACCTCCGCACTACACCCCCGGCCCTATTTTTTATGCTTTATTTTGAAACCGGGTCTCACGAAGTTGCGGAGGGCCTCACTAAGGAGAGAGAGAGAGAGAGAGAGCTGAGGCTGGCCACGAACCTGTATCCTCTCTGGTCTCCGCCTCCCAAAGTACTGGGATTACAAGCGTGCGCCACCACTCCCGGCTTTTTTAAACTCATTTTAAATGATAAAATGAATCTGAATTTTAAAAAATATTATGTAAACTTTTATAACTTTAAATGGTGTGTTCCTGAAATAATAAAAAAGAATGAATACTTGATATTTAAATGGAAAGGATGTTCAAAATGCTTTAATCAGACTTCCAGTGAAATACAAAATTTGCTAAGACTTTGTTGTCATCTCTTTAATTTTTTATCAATTCTGAATCTGAGGAACTTATATGTTTGTTAGTACGTTGCTTGGGAAATTTCTAAATTCTTCTAATTCATAACTGTTTAAGGGTCAACCAATTTTACTTCTTAAAATACAGATTTAATTTTTAAGACAATGCCATATTCCTCTTCTAAGTGCTTGTGCAACTGAGCTTGTATGGTCCTATATATTCCTGATTTAAATGCAATACATATATAAATGCTATGAAATCAAAGCTATTTTTAAAATTTGTTCATGTTATATCATTTTGCATGTATTCTACCACTAAAGAAAGTGTTCCCAGAGGAGAGTAAAAAATCTTTTCTTATTTTTTAGCTTACTTCAATATGCAAAGTCAGCCAGTTCACACTAGAAAGATCTGTAAAAAATCATCAATAATTATAGCCAATATCTTTTTAATTATCACAAGTCTTGCTCGATGACTTTATAAAAAGTTTATAGCCCCAAAGAATTGACCAAGGAAGCCAAGTATGTTTTTTTAATCTGAAACAGAGATTTAAATAGTCATTTGAAATAATAAACATTTTCCCAAATAGTAAAATGTGAATTTGTAAAACTTCAAACTTCAAAAATGGTAAAATCACCTATAAAAATAGTTTTAATATATAAATATTACAGCTGTAGATAATTGAAGGCAGAATAATCTGGTAAAAATTAGTTACATGTTAAGCACTTGAAATGTTTTTAAAGAAATCTCTTTGAAAATAAGTATTCTTCTAGTAAAGCATTAAAAATATGACTAAAAAAAATCTCCTTAAGCTGGGTGCAGTGGTACATACCTATAATCCCAGTACTTGGGAGGTTGAGACAGGAGGATCACAGGTTTGAGACCAGCCTCAGCAATTTAGGGAGACCCTATTTTAAAATAAAAATCAAAAGAGCTGGGGGTGTAGCTTGGAGGCAGAATGTTCCTGGGTTCAACCCCCAGCACCAAAAAACAAAAACAAAAACCCAACTCCTTAATTATTATTAGTACACAAATCCCCAACACTTTAAAACAGGAACTGAGGAGGCAGGCAATTAGATTTTATCTTCTCAACAACAAAATATATCATTACTACTAATTGGTAGGTTCTTTTGTCTCAACTAGAATACTAACATTTCCATTTCAGGTAAAGCATTCATTTTATTATGGAAAAAATTAATACTAATTTATACTACCTCATATTTATATTTTATAAGTTCTTCTTGTATGAAATGTTTAAAAGAAAGACATTAAAATTTTTTTCTTTTTTTGTGGTACTGGGGATTGAACTCAGGGGCATTCTACCTCCAAGCTACACCCCAGCCCTATTTTTTATTCTTTATTTTGAAACAGGGTCTCACCAAGTTGCAGAGGGACTCACTAAGTAGCTGAGGCTGGCCACGAACCCAGATCCTCCAGTCTCAGCCTCCCAAGTACTGGGATTACAAGCGTGCGCCACCATGCCCTGCTAAAATTCTTAAGTTCAAAGAGTACCTGCAAATTCATAAGAAAATGTTCCAGGAATAAATATAAAAATGGGCAAATTAAATGAGCTGTAATCTCACAGAAGATAAAAGCAAATTACCAGTACATGTAAGCAATATGTTCCATCACATTAGTAGTGAGATATTAGCAAATCAGAACTATAATATTCTCATCAGATCTGCAAAATTTAAAGATTGATAACATTCAGTGTTTTCAAGGACATGGTTATATAGTGGTGGGCTGTAAATAGAATCTTTTTGCAAAGTCACATGTAGTACATATTAAAAATTTTTAAATGTCCATTTTCTTTACCATAGCAGACCCACTTTTAGAAATATATCCAGATCGACATCTGTATCTATACACATGTGTATGTGTGTGCCTAAGAGGTGGATTATGTATGTATGTAAAGTTATGTATATAAAATGCATATTTCCAATGGTATCTGTTTCTAATAGCAAACATTTAGAAACAACTTAAAAGTATCAACAGTTGAAGTGTTAGATCAATGACAATGTATGCATATTATAGAATTCTATGCGGTCATTTAAAATAATGAGTAGATTAATTTCCTTGAAATCACAATTATTTCATGATATATTGATAAAATAAAAATTGAAGACATTACACACACACACACACGTTACACACGTTAAAAGTATCCAAGATGCACAGTGCTTCCAGGTACAGGATAGAAGCAAATGCCAATCCTCTCTGGAAAAAGTTTATTTTCCCAGTTCTTAAATAATTTCCTTGAAAAAGAAATTCTCAAGGGAAATGAGCAGCTTACAGTAAAAAAACATTCAAAATATAAGGAAACAAGTTACCATGAATAAAAAGCATCAAGAATAAAGATATCAAAAATAAACTCAAATACTTGTGACACTGTTGTGAGAAGACACAGTTTATAAAGTAGTTGTTTAGCATGTTTAAATAAATGAATGGTTTGGAAATCTGTATAAAGAATGTATACAGAATAATCCATCAAACTTGAACAAGAACCAAACAGAGAACCTAGAAATGAAAAACAGAAATGAGCAAAGAACCTCAATGGCTGGTTGAGTGCATTAGACAGAGCGGAAAAGAGAATTATTGATCATGGAGGCAAATAGGCATGAGAAGTTATCCAAAATGTTGCACATAAATGAGATGCAAAATATGAGAAAAAGGTTAAGAAAAGATGGTAGATAGAGTGGAAATGTGTCTACTTGAGGTTCCGGAAGGAAAAGAGAGAGGGGAAAGGGAAGCAGAGAATAAAATGGCTGAGGATTTTCCAGAATTGATGAAAAGTATCTTCCTTTGACTGAGTTCAGAGAACAGTGAAAATTAGGGTAAATGCAAAGAAAACTCACACCTAGAGAAATAATAAAGCAACTGGAGAACAACAAAGACAAAGAGAAGATCTTAGAAGGAGATATATCACCTTCAAAGGAGCAACAAATCGACAGCTCACTTCTTGACAGTAGCAAAGGAAGCCAGAAGGCTGTGGAATGACTATTCAATGTGCAAAAGGAAAACTATTCTTGACCTAAAGCTCTATGCTTAGAAAAAATATCTTTTCTTCATGAAGCCAAAACGATGACATTTTCAGGTCATCAAAAAGAGAGGGGAGTTTGCCATTAGCGGATCTTCGCCAAAGGAAAATCTATGAGTGTGCTAGAGATGGAAGGAAAGTGATCTCATACTCCAAGTCTGGGATTCAAACAGAAAGAGAGACTTCCACTAAGAGCCAAGGTAAGAATTTGCATTTAGGCTCCTACCTGAAACACCACCACCATCAACATGAAAATGTAATGGCAGAAGGAAAGGATTAGAAAGGGCTTGTGAAATCCTTCGGAGGTGATGAGAGTTATTCTCTAGATAGTAGCAATTGTTTCACATATTGTCAAAACTTACACTGTACAATTTAAATATGTGTGTTTTGTGGTATGTCAATCATACTTTAATAATTCTATTCCTAAAATAAATAGAAAGCAGAGAAATTGGTAAGTATATGGGTAAATACAAATAACATGGATAATGACTGCATAAAATGAAAATATTGGTGTCTTTGAGGAGTTAAAAAAAGAATTTAAATGCATGAACACAATGGCATCTTATTCCAGAGGGGCTACAATTCTTATTCTTAGTTTTATACTTTTATTGGTACATTGTAATTATATATCATACTGAGACTGAAAGAGATACAAATGTACATGCCCATATCACGTGATGTGTTCCCTCCCCATCCCCTCACTTCTCCCTCCCCATGCAGTTAGCAAGATTCATAGTATAGTGTCACATATGGACATAACATCATTTGAACTGTTTCCTTCCTCAATCCTCCTTTTCCCCCTCCCCACCTCCCACCCCCAAGCCCCTTCCACTATTCCACTGGTCTCTCTCTCTTCATTTGTCTGAAGTCCCCTTGATTCCTATTTTCTCTCTAGTTTCCACATATGAGAGAAAACATACAACCCTTGACTTTGAGATTGGTTGATCTCACTTAGCATAATATTCTCTAGTTCTAGCCATTTTTCTGCAAATGATTTAATTTTGTTCTTTATGAGTGAATAAAATTTCATTGTGTATATATACCACATTGTCTTATCCATTTATCTGTTGATAGACACCTAGGCTGGTCCCATAATTTGGCTATTGTCTATTGTGCTGCTATAAACATAGGTATGCATGTATCAGTATAGTATTCTAACTGTAATTCTTTTGGAAGTAGTCCAAGGAGTGGTATAGCTGGGTCACATGGTGTTTCTGTTCCTAGACGTTGAGGCATGTCCTTACTGATCTCCATAGTAGTTGTACTAATTTACAATTCCACCAACATATATAAGAGTTCTTATTTCGTGACATCCCTGTCAGCATTAATTATTATTTGTAATTTTTTTGTAGTCCTGGAGATTGAATCCAGGGCTGATCTACCTCTAAGCTATACCCTCAGCCCTATTTTATTTTTTATTTTGAAAGAGGGTCTTACTAAGTTGCTGATGCTGGTCTCAAACCTGCAATTCTCCTGTCTCAGCCTCCCAAGTACTGTGATTACAGTTGTGTACCACCATGCCTGGTTCATATTATTTATATTCTTGATGAGTGCAAATAAAAACTTCACTGAGATTTCATCTAACCCCAGAGGGGGATACAATTCTGATAATGTTCAAGAGGTGGGTAAAGGTATTGACTGACTTGTGATTGTGATAAATTAATAAAATATGTATGCGTTTGGGGCAAACACTACAAGAATAGTATCAGAGTTCAGAACTTCCAAATATTAATGGGAAAATTAGAATTAAAATGAAATAATCAACTTTTACACAAGGCAACAGAAGAAAAGAAAAATCATAAAACTGGGACAAATAGCACAAAACAGGACGACACATTATGTAAATAAATTAAATGCCTCATTAAACACAAAGATTATGTTTAATTTGGATTAGATTGGGAATTGATTTTTAAAAGCTGCTGTGTTCAGTTATAATAAACCCATATATAAGTTTTGAGAAAAGCTGAGAAGTAAAAAGATGGAAGAAGATGCATGAGGAAAACACACAAAAGAAAATGTTATCCTCTATTAAAACCAGGCAAATACATACTTCCAGGTGAAAATCATTACTAGGGAAAAGCAGGGTCACTTTAGAATGATGAAAGGGTCTAATCCTCCCTCAATAACAAATTTAGATTTCTATGTACCTATTAAAATAGCTTCAAAATATACAGAGCAGAAAGAGTTCTATATGATTAATTTGGGCCAATGAAATATAATGAAAAATGTGGTGTCCTTACTCCTGTATAAGCCACTGTGTGGGGAGTCTCCGTTTCTCACACCACAATCTGATCTTAACTAATACAGAGTGAGTTCACTGACGCCCAGGAAATAAACACTCTGTAAAGGAAGGAAAAAATCATCATTGCTTTTCTAATCACAATGTGGTCTTGAGATTATTTTAATGCTTACGTAGTAATAATCCTGACAGAAAACAACAGTAGCACTCTCAGTAACAACTGTTGCTATATTACATATGGTTTATTAATCTATGCTTCTACCCCTACTTTCAGTTGATTAACCTATTAGGAAAGAAATAAGAGATTACAAGATTTATTCAGTTCATTCAAAGTTCCTTTTTTTGCCCCCCTTGTTCAAGCACTTAGTATCTATTCAAACTGCCAAATAGTCCATTTGTGCTTAATGTCCAATAGAGGAAACTTAATTGATTAAAAGAATATTCCTCAGAGAATACACATATTCTAATTTCTGTTCTATAATATCTGATTACAGTCTGTTGGTTACTTAGAAACTAGTTTTGCCTCTGTTGCCTTTATTTGGGGGGAGGGTACTGGGGATTGAACCCAGGGGGTATTCTACCTCTGGACTACACCTCTGGCGCTTTTTAAAATTTTTTTAACGTGCTTTTATTGGTGCATTGGAGTCTTACATTGCAATGAATATCTATTTGATGTTAACATATAAGCACACAGCTCTTAGTGTCCCCCGCCTCCCCCCACCCGTATAAAGTACCAAGAATGATGTTGGTATATTTTCACATGTACATACTGTTTATGATAGTAATTCCATTAATTCTCTTCTTTCTTGCCCTCCCCCTTCCCTTGTACCACCTCCCTTGTTCCGCTGAGGGTTCTCCATTATCAACCAGAGTCCCTTGTGTGACCCTACTACTCCTTAGGTTGCACATATTAATGAAAACATATGTCCCTTCTTTTTTTGTGATTGACTGATCTCGCTTAACATAATGTTCTCCAGATCCTTCCACTTTCTTGCAAATGATGTTATTTTGTTCTTCTTTATTGCTGAGTAG
>PVJS01041776.1:0-17811 GCA_004027185.1 Glis glis
TTCCTTTTTCTGATCCTCGTCTTCTATTAGCCTTGTTTCCTGATGCGGTTTTGGAATGACATTGACATCAGCTAGAACTGATTTTAGCCCCCCTGCTTAATGCCTTTTCTCCCAGTTTTCAACCAAAATCCTAAATCTAGGAGGGAGAAGAGGGATAAGCTCTAGGCAAAGGGTATGATGTTAGTTTTTTCCAAGCCATCTGGTTTTGATTTAAATTTTTCATATAACTGGATTAAAATGTTCATTTTTACTTGTACATAGATTGCAATAGATATAAGCAATTTATTTTGTTACTGTCATCAACCATGAGCAATGAACTTTAAAAATCTGATTTATGTTGCTTATAAAACCCACAAGGAAGACTACTTGCTGAATTTTAATAATAGCAGAATTTTTGTGAAAAGCTTGGTGGTAAAAAGTAATATTCAAGCCGGGTACAGTGGCACATGCCTGTAATCCCAGTACTTGGGAGGCTGATGCGGAGGATTGCAGGCTTGAAGTCAGCCTCAGGGACTTAAAGAGACCCTCCACAACTTAAAAAGACCCTGTTTCAAAATTAAAAAAAATAAATAAAAGGGCTGGGGCTATAGCTCAGCAGTAGAATGCCCTTGGGTTCAATCCCCATACCTAATACAATTATAATTATAATTGTTGGAGGAGACTGCTTAAAGAATGTAAAATCAGTTGCTTACTACAGATATGCACAGACTCCAGGTTAAGAATTTACATTGGAACTGATAGCATTCATTAGTTACTGTTGTTTAACAACTGCAATTCGCAGAAGCTTATAGCAACATTTTCTCGCACAGGTCCATGAGCTAGCTATAGTTTAGCTGGAATCATTTGGGGTTAGAAGGGCTTGGTGCCAGGCTGCAGTTTGCATTTAGGTCTACTCCATGTGTTTCCTCATTCTCCTGGGACCAGCAGCTATTCAGGGCATATCCTTCCCATGGTGAATCACAGGAGCCTAGAGGTCAAGCCTGACCACATACATGCCATTAAAGCTTTAAAGTTCCGGTCAAGTTTGCAAATTTCCATGGGCTAAGGCCAAAGTCAAAGGATGGGGATGCTCACTTTGTCAATACTAATGCAATGGTAGGTCACCCAGGCAGAGGGAGAGGAGGGAGGAAGGGAGGAAGGGAAAGATTCATGACAATAATCCTTCTTTCACACTGACCACACCTGGCTTTGTCATGACTTCTATATGCACTCTAGCCTAGTTTTTTTTTTTTTTTTTGAGATGTAGATATTAACTGCAGTCATGGGTTTGGCTGTAGGATCTGCTTTCTTTCCACAATCTCTGGAGTCCAGTTTTGCTCCCTGTACTGAACTG
The DNA here is from genome assembly GCA_004027185.1 of Glis glis. Lineage (NCBI taxonomy): Eukaryota > Metazoa > Chordata > Mammalia > Rodentia > Gliridae > Glis > Glis glis. The sequence goes on from PVJS01041776.1 coordinate 1,334, forward strand.
AAACTGATTTTAGTAATGCCATTGATTACTGTCCTATTTGAAAATCAAACCACCATTTTCCCTAATTTAACCATTATGTAGGATATACCAGTGTCAATCATTGTTTTCTCCTTAAAATCTTCCCTTCTGTAGTTCTTGTGACTCCAGCTTGCCACCTTTCCAGGCAGTGTTCCTTTGCTTCTGGGTTCTTCCACACAGACAATCAAATTCTCCCTGGGATAGAGGCACGTACTTTCTGATGATTCCTAGGAGCATTGCAAATTGAACATATTAAAAATCGAATTTGCCAGGTGTGGTGGTGCATGCCTGTAATCTCAGTACTTGGGAGGCTGAGGCAGGAGGATCACAGGTTTGAGACTAGTGGGACCCTCAGCAACATAGCAAGACCCTGTTTCAAAATAAAAAGGGCTGGGGTATGCCTTGGAGGTAGAATGGCCCTGGGTTCAATCCCCAGTACCAAAAAATTAAAAAAAAAATGAATTGACTGCTGGGTGTAGTGGCTCATGCCTGTAATCCAAGTACTTGGGAGGCTGAGGCAGGAGAACTGCAGGTATGAAGCCGGCCTCTGCAACTTAGAAAGACCCTGTCTCAAAATAAAAAGTAATAAGACCAGGGCTGTAGCTCAGAGGTAGAATGCCCCTGGGTTCAATGCCCAGTACCACACACACAGAAAAATTGAATTGACTGTCTTCACCCTTTACCCTCAAACCTTACTGGCTTCTTCATGATGGTTAATTGTGACAAAGTCACCTAATTTCCTAGCTATCTATCTTTTTATCACTCTTTATTCCTTATCCACATCTCTCTCCACCCCACTCTCAACTACTGCCAGTCTGTAAAATAATGATTCTGCATTTGTTTTCTGAAATCATCCTCTTCCCTCTCCTTGGAAAATTGTCTTGCTCGAGGACCTCCAGTTTCTTGCCTTAACCACTGCATGAACTTTTTTTAATTGGTGCATTGTAATTGTACATGATTGTGAGATTCATAGACTGCAAGAACTTTCTAATGTTTCTTTCATCCTCCAGCTTCTTCTCACTGACTTCCTTTTCACCCTACTGCAGGGTCGTCTTTCTAAACTGCAGATTGGTGGCTTCCCATTGCCTTAAGTGAGAAGTGACATGTGTGCGAATTCTTCATGATCTAGCATCTGTCTTCCTCTCCACCACTACTGTCTCTCACCCCTGCCGTGCATGCATTGCTAAACTTCACTGAGCTATTTGATGTGTTTTGGAATGACTCTTCAACTTTTCATATAATAATCCTTCAGAATGCCCACCTCTCTGCCTTTACCTTCTGGGATAATGTCTGCCTTTTCTTCAAGAGTCACTTCTAGAGCTGGGCACAGTTGCACATGCCTGTTATCCCAGTAACTCAGGAGGCTGAAGCAGGAGAATCACAACATGGAGGTTAGTAAGACCCTATCTCAAAATAAAAAGGGCTGGGGGTGTAGCTCAGTGGTAAAGGGCCCCTGGCTTCAATCCCTAGTATAATAACAACAACAACAACAACAACAAAACAGTGTCACTTCTAATGTTCCCTGTACTGGGAAAGTCTACTATTTATCTCAGTGCTTCTATTTATGCCCTGCTATAGAATGTTCTTTCTTGGTATTTCCACTGTACCTTATAATTAACCTTATGGATTTAGTTTATGTTCTCCACTAGATGTGAGATTCTTGACAGTAGAACGTTTTTTACATTATATTTGTATTCTTAGTAAATAAGTCTTAGCATATCATAAATAATAAATATTTGTTGACTTGAGGTAAATTGACTTGAGTTAATGATAAATAGTATCCAATCTCTAGATTCTAGGGAGTTACTTCATTTTTCAGATCATCATAAATAGTCATTTCAACACCGAAATGAAAATTTAATTAGATATTGTCTAGTTGATGTTGCCCTGAATTAGAATATAAAAAGTGTTTTTACAAGTATTTTGCCGTGTGATTGTAATCTGGCACCAGAATTGGTTTCAACAAGGTTTATGACATCAGAGTATGGAAATTGCACTGTCATTAAGCATGAGGACATTCAGGGCTAAAGTGGGGACAGTTAAACAAATGGGACCCTGCTCTGTTCTCTTTTCTTCTTTTCTCCTCTTCTTTGCTTCCATTTTCATAGGAACTCGTTGTTCCTACTGGATTGAAATGGGAATGCAAATTTTGGAGTGGATGATATTAATATAATTCTGGGGAAAATGTCACAAAAAGCACTGGAAATGATCTCACCAACCTGCTATCCATATGACCTGTATTCCGGGCTATGTTCCAGTAATGGAAATAAGTTTGCTTTGATCCGGATGCATTCCCTCACCCAGGGATGTTTGTCAGCTCTCCCTCCCCATACATCTCACAGTGGTTATTACAAAAGTATTTTTCTGGTACTACTATACCTCTAGAGTCACCCAGTGGCCATGGGACTTGCTTCAGGGACATGATAAATGAAGCTTTGTACCCATTTGCTCCACTCTCTAGGTGTTGACAAATGACTAATCCTCCCTGGTCTTCAATTTTCTCATTTATGAAAAGTGGATAATAACACCTATTCCATAGGATTGGGTGAAGCCATGCATGTAAATTTCTTTATCCAGCCAGTGTCCTGCACATAATAATTCTGTACCATCTGTTTCCATTTTATATGTAAAGGCTATATATTCCCAACCAGACTGTAAACTACTCAGATCCATTTACAAACAATTACTTTGAAGAGTTATTTTTCCACAATTGGATATTTCATTTATAGGTTGATTTCATCCTGAGAGGTTAGACTCCTTATTTGCCACCTACCTCCCTATTTATATAGGTCTCCTAGGGCTGCTGTGACAAAGTACCACAAACTACACAGCTTAGAACAACAGAAATTTATTCTCTCATGTTTCCGGTGGCTACAAGTCTGCAATCAAGGTGTCAGCAGGGTCATTTGTTCTCTGAGTCCCTGGGTAGAATCTTTCCATGTCTCTATATAGCTTCTAGTGATGGCCATCAATTCCTGGCATTCCTTGGCTTGCGTCCCATCTCTGCCTCTATCTTCACAAGGCCATCATCTCCCTGTGACTCTCTGTCCTCACGTGGCATTTTCCTCTCTTGATAATGACACCAAACATATTGGATTAGGGCCTATTCTAATGACTCCATTTTAACACAGTGCGTTAGTCATCTTTTCATTACTGTGACCAAAATACATGACAAGAACAACTTAGAGGGGGAAAAGTTTATTTGGACTCATGATCAGAAGTTCAGTCCATGGATAGCCGGCTCTAAGACAGAAGCATCAAGGCAGTGGGCAGAGGAAAGCTGTTGACTCCTGACAGTCAGAAGCAGAGAGCGCAAGCAGGAAGCCAAGAGAGGGGTGGGGGGAGGAAGGGGCCAGGGATAGATATAGTCCTCAAGGCCACCCCACCCAGTGACCCATTTCTTCCAGCCATGCACCACCTCTGAACCTTCTTCCATTAGGAACCATGCTTTCAACACATGAACTTTTGGGGGGACATTCCAAATCCAAACCATAATACTCTACTTCCAACCCCCCAAAGTTCATTCCCATCTCACAATACAAAATGCATTCAGTCTATCTCCAAGAGTCCCCATGGTCTTCACAGTTCCGGCATTGCTCAAAAATCCAAAGTCTCCTTTGACACTCAAGGTAAACTCTTGGCTGTGAGCCCCTGTAAAAAGAAAAAGCAAGTTACATACATCCAATGTACAATGGCACAGAGTGAACATTCATGTCCCAAAAGGGAAGAATGGGGACATAGAAAGAAGGGATAGGATCAAAGTAAGACTGAAACTCAGCAAGGCAAACACTAAATCCTGTAGGTCCACATCCAGCATCTGGGCACATAGCAGTGAGAAGTGGGTCCAAGAGGGCTTGGGCATCTGCATCCCTATGGCCTTGCCAGTTGCAGTCCATGTGGATACTCTATTAGTCTGGCTATCTGGATAGCCTGCAGCTTTCCTCTGCAAATGTTCCACATTCCTGGCATCTCTTAATTCCTGGGGTCGTCTCTTCCAGTGGAAGGAGTGGATGGAGATGAGCTCCAGGGACTGCTGAGCTGCAGAGAGCCCCCTCAACCAAGATCAGGCTCATTCCTGGAGTGCTCCACATTCAATTATTGATTGAGGCAGAGATATAAAGGCCTGGCTATCTGCCCAACTTAGGATAACTCTGAAGGGCTCTTCTAACTGCAGAGCATCCTGTAGAGTGAATGGAGACTGTTTAGTGCCTGGGTGGTGGCTTGACTTCTCTCTCATGGTCCTGCTTCCATAAATAAATATCTCAATAAATATCCTTGTATTAACCTATATCTCAAAGTCTGCTTTCCAGAGAGCCAACTTGGAATGTAGTTCTTGAAAGGAGAGAGGGTCTTCTACAATGTTTTATTTGCCAGAGTTACCACTTCCTGGACACATAGTAAACACGGAGTAAGTCCTAACCGGTTTACTGGTTGGGTCACATTTTTCTGAGGATAATTGGGCAGTTGAGTATGTGGTTTGTTTCCATAGTTGCCTGTAATGTGAATGAATCCCAATGTATGTTGAGCCCTTCATAAACCACACATCCGAATGGACCACACGCCATTTAATGCAAGCTCCTTGTCATCATGACCACCAACAAAACATCCTCTGTAGTATTATGTGTCAGAACAGTCAGATGCTTTCTCTTATATTTTTGTTTGGTACTGGGGATTTGGCCCAGGGACATTCTATGTCTGAGCTATACCCCCAGCCCTTTTTATTTATTTTTTTATTTTGAAACAGAGACTACACAAATTGTTGAGGGTTTCACTAAGTTACGGAGGATGGCCTCAAACCTGTGATCCATCTGTCTCAGCCTCCCAAGTAGATTTCAGTCTTCATGTTATCTGATTTAAAATCTTTATTTTATTCTTGATCACAAAAGCAATATGGGTAGTTATTAAACTGGTTAAATTTCAGACATGTAAAAAGTAGAGATTGGATATTCCTCCCCCCACAGTTACCACCCCTATAACTTAATGTTGAATTTTCCCTATACTATGAGATATGCAATATATACTATATTACAATTTAGTTTGATCACGTAAAGATACTTTGGATTAACTTTCCCTGAAAGTTTTTATAGATCTATCTATAAATTTTACTTTATTTTTATGACAGCTCTTTTTTCAGTAAAATATCATGGGACATAAAATGCATGACCAAATGATCTCTCTTCCTCCATAAAATGCCATCAGTTGTGTTCAACACAAATGAATTGGTGTTTCTTCACAATCAGCATGTGTATGGGTGGGGGGTCATTCAAGGCCTCGCTACTGGGCCCTTTAATGTGAATGTAAGTGGAAGAGAAGGATGAAGGCTTGCGACATTCAACCCAGTTGCCTGTGTTTCTGACTTCTGCATTTTGCTTCATAAACATCTTGTGTCACACAAACATAAAATTTGAATTCTCCTCCTGTTTAAATGTGGATTATATTCAGAAGTACAAAGATCCAAATTAAAAAAGAGCAAGGGGAGCCAGGTGTGGTGGCACACACCTGTAATCTTGGTACTTGGGAGGCTGAGACAGGAAGATCACAGGTTTGAGGCCAGCCTCAGCAACTTAGTAAGACCCTTAGCAATTTAGCAAAACCCCGTTTAAAATTTTAAAAATTTTATTTTAAAATTAGGCCAGGGTGTAGCTCTGAGGTGGAATGTCCCTGGGTTAAATCCCCAATACCACACACACACACACACACACACACACACACACACACATCAAGGGGGTAGGATCAAATAAGCACATATTTATCATGATGCACCACATGCAGATGTCATATAAAAATACTTTTTGGTTTTGGTAAAAAAAGGGAGGACGAATGTGAAAGTATGTCAAGTTTACGGTTATTGGACCTTATTTGTCTTAAATGTGTGGTTTGTGGCCTTATATAAATATAATTTAAATTTTTTCCTAACTTATGAATTAGTAATTCTATAGTACAGATTCTGTCATAGGAAAATGAATTGAAGCTCATAAAGAGCTTTGTACTTAAAGACATGAATAAAGCAGGATGTACAAAAATATGTGGACAGTGTGATCCCAACAATGTAAAAATATAGGTGAACCAAAAATGTCAAGGAAATATACCAGTCATTAAATCAGATTTTTCTGGGTGATAATTATTTTCTGCTATTTTTCTGTATTTCCAAATTTTCTGTAATGAGCATGTATTTACTTAATAACAGTAAGTTTAAAACAACATTGTTAATAAGCTAAAGAAATCTAGGGCCTAGCTGGGTGGGGTGGTGCATGCCTGTAATCCCAGTACTTGGGAGGCTAAGACAGGAAGATCACAAGTTTGGGGCCATCCTCAGCAACTCAGCAAGATCCTTTTGCAAAATTTTAAAAAATAGATGGGGGTATAGCTCAGTGGTAGAACATCTCTGGGTTCAATTTCCAGTACGAGAGAGAGAGAGAGAGAGAGAGAGAGAGAGAGACAGAGAGAGAGAGAGACAGAGAGACATAGTTCTAGGACGTGAGCTCAGAATATAAGCATATGATTCTAACCATCAATTCTTTGTTTCATGTTTTAGGGCACTTTCCAAACTCTTGAGTTTTTTTCCTCATCTTCTCATTAGGGAATAAAAATTTAGCTTGGTTATTCAATTTTTAAAATACCAGCTCCTTTTCTCTTACATCCAGCTTTGAATTATTTCAAAGGCCAAATGATATGCTTTCCATGACAGGAAAAATACAGCCTGAAGGTGCTGTAAGCTTAAGAATACCAAAAGATGACACTGCAGGCAATGATGCAATTAGTCCATAGACCATGTTAGCACAAGGGAGATATCTGTGAATATTATTAGATTATATTTACATTATCTTTGATAATCTTTTTCTTGAGTCCTTATGAATAACAGTACTGGCTGTGATCCTGACCTTTTAAGAAAAATGTTACATTACTATAATTATATTTCAGAGGCACAATATTATTTGAATAGGCACCTCAATATTAATCAGACGTATTGTAATATTACCAGGACTCAAAGTTTCTGAATGATACAAACTTTCTTAACATTACTCATCACATCTAGTGTAGGCAGGTTGATTGTGGTCATATTGCTAGCTGCTTTAGGTATGGTAAATTGGATAGTTTTTCTATGTTCTTGGGTTTCCATGGCTACAGCATTTTCTGAACTCCAAAGTGTGCTTTTGTGATGGCTTGAAACTATGTCCACAAATTCTTTGCTATTGCTTTCATTAAAAAGATGAAGTCTAAGCTGGGCCTCTGCTTCTGCACACACCTGTAAATCCCAAGTACTCTATGCCAGAGGCAGAGGCCAGAGGATCTTGGTTTTGAGGCCAGCCTGGGAAACATAATGAGACACCTATTTATTTAAAAAAGTGAAGTCTAATTCCTCTTCCATTGAGTGGAGGCTGTAGTTAGTGATTAGCTTCTAGTAAGTATAATGTGGAAGAAGTGACTGATGGTATGTGACTTCCCAGACTAAATCAGAAAAGGTACTATGGTCTTCTCCTTGGTCTCTCTCTCAGATCACTCACTGTCAGGGAAGCCAGCTGCCATATTGTGAGAACAGTAAAGCAGCTCTATGGAGAGGCCCAAGTGGCAAGGGTTGGAGATCACCTGTGACAGCCATGTAAGGGAACCGTCTTGGAAGCAGATCCTCCAGCCTCAGCCAACCTTCAGACATCTGTGATCCTGCTAATGTTCTCATTACAACCTCCTGAGAGACCCTGAACCAGAACTACTAAATTGCTCCCAAATTCCTATCCCTTAGAAACTGAAACAATAATACTGATTGTTTTGACCACCAAGATGTAGAGTAATTTGTTACACAGCATAAGATAACTCATACAGTTTATCACAGAAATTAATTTCTGAAAAACTATCTTGAAACGTTTCCTGCCCTGATCTTGTAGTATTGATCACATGACCAAGTCTGGACTACATGGTAGAAGATAATAATGGTAAGGGAAACAGACCTAGCATCGGTCTTCAGGTAGCTTACCATTAAATTCCACAAACATATTCTGAGAGAAGAGATTGTCAAACAGATTTGATGGTAAGGAAATTACTTGATATTAGGTATCTTTGATTTTCAAACTTTAATAATTATTATGAGGTTGAAAATAATAGTAAATAAAATAGTTGTCACTAAGAGTTACTCATGCCATAAATACTTGCTTTTACTTTATAGAGTGGATTTTCACCACTGAACTTTTTATTATTTTGTTAATACCCTTGCATAATAGCCACTTGTAGTGGCACACGCCTTTAATCCCAGTTCTTGGGAAGCTGAGACAGGAGGATTGCAGGTCTGAGGCCAGCCTCAGCTACTTAGAGAGACCCTGTTTCAAAATAAAAAATAAAAAGGGCTGGCGGTGTAGCTCAGAGGTAGAAAGCCTCTGGGTTCAATCCCCACCACTGAAAAAACAAAAGCAAAACAAACCCCATCATAATACCAAAAATGTATAAACATTGCAGCTGTTTGGAAGGCAGGATTTTCACTGATAGTTTTGAAAAGTTAGACACTCTACTAGAAGAAACTCTCCATTGTTTTTCTCAAAACTGTTGGTATGAAAACCTTTTAGAGAAATTATGGTGCCATGATTTAGATTTGACTCAGTGCCTATCATAAGTTGGTTGCAAATGTATATTTTCTTTCTTGTGTGTGGTACCGGGGATTGAACCCAGGGGCATTTTACCTCCGAGCTACACCCCTGGCCCTATTTTTTATACTTTATTTTGAAACCAGGTCTCACTAAGTTGTGGAGGGCTTAAGTAGCTGAGGCTGGCTGTGAACCCGGATCCTCCGGTCTCCGCCTCCCAAGTACTGGGATTACACCACATCCAGCTATATTTTCATTACTAATAATTTAAATAAAAAGAAGCTAAGATCCCACACTGATATGCCAGCATACTAAATGCTGTCAGCCATTTTGTTGAAAGGTACAGTAATATACCTTATGCTAGACCATGTGTGCAATATTTTATTTCTCCCCAAATCCTCATCTTATTAAGATAAATAATTATTTGTTATCATGTTATTTAATCCAAAATTACATGAGTTCTCCCTTTTCATAATTGTAGTGCTTGCTTCAACCCCATTTCATCAATTATGTTGATTTCTTAAGCTATTGAGAAAAGAGGAGCTAACTCATACCCGCTTCATTTATCCTGTTTTGTTTCAGTGTTCTGGGAATTATCAAGAGAAAAAGCTCAGAAGCTATAGTTTTGATAGATGATAAGAAAATTTCAGAGCCCAAATGTAGATAATTGATATAAAGATGAAATAACTAGGTGACTATGAGCAAGACAGTTATTTCTGGCCAGAGGCTGCTCTACCTCGCTGCCAGTTTTCTCACATGCATAATCAAGGCCTTGGGTTGCTGTTGTTATGGTAACCACCACTGTATATCACACAGCAATCTGGGATTGAAATATACTGGAAACATGAAGTATAGATTTTTCATATCTTTTCCAAGTTCATTTTTCATGATTTCATGTAGCAGTCCAACATGGAACATTGATTTGAGTTTAAAACAACGTAAATACATGTTCTCCCCCTTTGAGATTGAGAACTAGCTTCTGTGACTGAAATAGCAATTCACCCTCACATGGATTTAATACATTTCAAACAATTGAAGTTTCTTTCAATGAAATAAGGGGGATTGCATTTGGTGATTGTGGAGCAAATCTGCATGCCTCAATCCCTGATATAATCAGAATTAGACTTTAGACTTTAAATCGCTGCAAGAACAATGTGTGGGGATTTCAAATGAGGTGTGACATTTTTGCTTCTACTTAATAAGGAATAGATAAATGTTGAAATTCACGTGCTTCTCTCTGTTTAATTTGTATGACAAAGTCAGGGGCTTCCTGACTCAAGGATTGATCGCTCCTCCTCTGCTCTTTATATAGCAGCTACTATGTGATGGGTTTGGCACTTGGATGAGACATGCTGTTCTCATTATCGGAATCACTGGCATTAAAATAATGGAGAGAAGGCTGTAGATTATAGCTAAATTCAGAGCACTAAAGCCGATTTTAAAATAACCTTTCAATAACTGAATTCAGGAACTATCAAGAATGCCGCCTGGAAACAATATTGCATTAAGTACTCATATCAAAAGAAAGACCTGCATCCATTTATCTGACACATTTAATTCACAACATTTTCCCTCTTTCTCTAGGGAAAGATTATATAACTGGAAATATCATAACAAATGGAAGTAGAACTCAGAAAAATCCCATTGCTGAGTAAATTGCTGGCCTGGTGTGAATTTTGCAAACATTTCTTAGATACAAGCTTAACAGCTTTGTTTCAATATTAAGATTATAACACTCATTGCCAAGACTAGAATATAATTTTAAGAATTTGTAAATAACTCAACTATTTGGAGTTCTAAGCCGGTTTTTTCAATATTGAAGATAATTTGATGATTGCAACATGCTTGCCTTATCAATTTTATTATTTTTACTATTATGATGCTGGGGATCAAACCCAGGGCCTCACACTCTAGGCAAGTGCTCCATCTCTGAGCTGCATCACCAGTCATTGTCGTTGTCTCCTCCTCCTCCTCCTCCTCCTCTTCCTCCTTCTCCTTTTCTTCTTAGGATTGAACCCAGGAGTATTCTACCTCTGAGCCACACCCCCAGCCCTATTTTAATTTTATTTTCAAACAGGGTATCACTAAGTTGCTAAGGGTCCTGCTAAGTTGCTGAGGCTGGCCTCGAATCTGCAATCCTCCCGTCTCAGCCTCCCAAGTACTGGTATTACAGGCGTGTGCTACTGCACCCATCTCAGCTTGCTTTCTTCTTCTTTTTAATGGAAAGACCATTCCAATCAACTGTACAATCTTTCTATAGAATGGCTAGAGAGGAAAGAAAGATTATCTTTTAATAACTAAACAGTTCTATGGTTAAATTTATAATCTTTGGAAGTGAAAATAAAAATGAAAATTATATGAATTAAAACGTCCTTGAGACAGAAAGATAGGATGGACGGTGAATGTCATCTAATTTATTTTGCTTTAACTCAAACACCACAAGCAAACCTGAGCTACCCAGTGGTCTCATTAAGGAAACATCACAATGCAGAGGTCATAGAGAATGGAACTAGGCCATGGCAAGTCTCAATCAGTCCATGTCAAGGAAACTGCTGATACAGGGTGAATGTCTGGAATGGATGTGCAATGTAGTCAGAGAAAATGTCCTTGTGTTTAAAGAACTAGCATCTGACTTTCCACACGAGGAGTCACATCAATTACAGATTCTGATTAAACAGGTTCTGCCTTCTTGTCCAGTCTGTCAAACCAGGGCCTATGTTCTTGGTCCCAGGGCACCAACTATGATGCCAAATCAGAGGACATTGAGGTCCATGCTAGACAGTTTATATTAGATTGGTTTCATCATAGTCAAGGGTTATATTGGACTGTGCTGTTTTACATGCAAAACAAGTGATAAAAATTAATGAAGATTAAAGGCATGGAAAGATATTAAAGTCAGAGTACTATAGTGATACATGCATATCCATGTTTATAGCAGCACAATTCACAGTAGCCAAATTATGGAATTAACCTTAGTGTCCATCAACAGATGAATGGATAAAGAAAAAGTGGTATTTGCACATAGTGGAATTTTACTCAGCCATAAAAACAAAATTATGCCATTTGAAGTAAAATAGATAGAACTAGAGAATATGATGCTAAGTGAGATCAGCCAGCCTCACAAAGTCTCATAAAGTCAAAGGTCATAGGTTTTCTCTCATATGTGGAAGCTAGAGAGAAAATAGGATAAAGGGACTTTGGATAACTGAGGAAAGAGAACAATAGAATAGTGGGAGGAGATTGAGGATGGGACATGGGGAGGGGTAAAAGGATTGAGGAAGGAAACAGTTCAAATAATGCTTTGTCCATGTATGAGGGTATCACTACCAATCTCACTAATATGTACGGGGAGCTTGGAGGGGAGTGGGGAGTGGGATGTGGAGGGAAACACATCAAGTGGTATGTGTATGTATGTTTGTATCACTTTAAACCTCACTATCCTGTATAATTACAATGCACCAATAAAAGTATAAATTTTTTTAAAATTAAAGGCATGGTTTTAGGACCATTTCTTTCTCTTTTTATTGGTACTGGGGATTGAACCCAGGGACATTCTATCTCTGGGCTACATCCCCTGCTCTATTTTTTTTATTTTTTATTTTGAAACAGGTCTCACTAAGTTGTGGAGGGCCTCACGAAGTAGCTGAGGCTGGCCGCCAACCAGGATCCTCCGGTCTCAGCCTCCCAAGTACTGGGATTACAAGCGTGTGCCACCATTCCCGGCTTAGGACCATTTCTTGAAATAACATGCAACCTTCAAATGTTTCAAATTTTACAGCATCTTAGAAATAAAAAATGTTTTGGTGGCTAAGAGAAAATAAATAATGAAATAGAAGCTGCATTTAATAATAGTAGAAGCATATTTTTCAACATATTTTTGCAGTACTGGAGATCAAAGCCAGGGCCTCATGCATGCCAGGCAAGTGCTGTGCCACTGAGCTACAGCCCCAGCCCTTTTTATTTTTTATTTTGCAACAGGGTCTTGCAAAGCTGCCCAGGCTCCTCAGATTTGTGATCCTCCTGCTTCACCTTCCCGAGAAGCTGAGGATTATAGGTGTGCACCACCATGCTTGCCTTTCAAAATTTTAAACATTTATTCAGCAAAAGTGTATAGTTCTTCCTCATATCAGATATTGTGCTAAATATGAATTTAAAAATAAAGAGAATAAGGCAGGTGTGGTGGAGCACTCCCATAATCCCAGTATTTGGGAGGTTGAGACTGAAGGATTGCAGGTTCAAGGTCATCATGTGGTAACTTAGAGAGACCCTGTTTCAAAATAAAAAATAAAAAGGTCTGGGGGTGTAGCTCAGAGGTAGAGCACACGTGGGTTCAATCCCCAGTACGACACAAATAAATAAAGAGAATAAAGAGATATAGATCATGGTCTCATGGGGTATTCTAAGGTTCCAACTAAGAAAGCACGGGAAGATATACATGAGTGATATAAGCAATCAGTGGCACACAGACGGGCCCTCCTGGTGTACAGAGTTTCTCTGGAACATATCTCAGACCCTTCCCAAGGGATGAGCATTTATTTCCCCAGCCATTGCCTAGTGACTGCTCACCTCCCACATTTTCCCTACTGAGGAATCTGCCTAGCTCAAGGTGATGCCTCTTCTCTGGAAGCAGCCCACATCCAATAACTGGTTGATGTAGGATTCCAGAGTCCTGGCCCCTCGTTCAATATGATACAACTCTAAAAAGTCACACCAGCTCCAGAGCTCCCCATGCAATTGGCTTTGGCCTCTGTTGCAAAGTTGCTTGCACTTCAACTCCACCCTCTTTATAGCCACTGCTCCTAGTGAACTTCCTGCATGCAAATCTCCCTCTCAGAGTAGTATTCTCCGCGTGGGGCAAATCAAACTAACCCAGGGTCTAATCATCACCTTCATAGACTCAAAAGTCTAACATATTTGGCACACTATGGGTGGAACTGTACTTGAAAGGTGCATTGATATTAATCAAACAGGACACTGATATGTAAAATCAGTATGTCGGTGGTGGTGGCACATGCTTGTAATCCCAGTACTTGGGAGGCTGAGATTGGAGGATCCGGGTTCGTGGCCAGCCTCAGCTACTTAGTAAGGCCCTCTACAACTTAGAGAGACCCTGTTTCAAAATAAAGAATAAAAAATAGGGCTGGGGGTGTAGTCTGGTGGTAGAATGCCCCTGGGTTCAATCCCCAGTACTGCAAAAAATAAAATAAATAAAATAAAATAAAATAATAAAATATAAAATAAAATAATAAAATATAAAATAAAATAATAAAATAAATAAAATAAAAAATAAAGTAAAATAAAATAAAATATAAAATAAATAAAATAAAATAAATAATAAAATAAAATAAAACCAGTATGTCAATGTGTGCATTTACAATGGGAAATGTGAGCATCACAAACATGAGTGTTGTCTCCCAGTAGTCCACTGAATGTAGAAAACCAAACTGTCATCACCAGCATGGAGTCAGAGCAAAGACTCACCATAGATGACTTAAGTATACGTAGTATGTGAAGTTGGCAAAGACAGAAGAAGGCTTGATAGTTGCCATATGAATCACTTTGAGGAGGAAGGGAGGACGGAAGGATCACTGTAAGAGCCCAGGTGGGACCCGGTGAGGGACTGATTAAGGAAATATCAGTACAACAGGAAGGATAGAAATAGATCTCAGACATATTCAAAACTAATCGTGACGGTTTTACTAATATAACCTGCCATTCCGAAAACTGCAAAGAGCAATACTATTTTAAAAGTCTCATTAAACAGTTCAAATGATTTCAAACTTAATTATGTTTTAAAAATTACTACGATGTTCACTGGCAGTGTTGTATTATCAGTGCTCTATCACATTTGGGAGTTCCAAATTTTGAGTTCCTCGTAAGAGTGAAATTTAGACTTGCAATTTTATTTTACTTTCATTTTATAAGAAGTGGTTATAATAGCCTTTGTTGTAGGTGAAAATGGCAAAGGAAGTGATCATTGGAGATGCAAAACAAAATTCGGAGAGCAAAAATTAACAAATACTTCAGTTTTTTCGTTTTATTTTTCAAAGTTGTTTTTAGCAGCTTTATTCATAATTGCCAAAATTAAAAGGGACCACGAAGTCCTTCAGTAGGTAAATGGATAGTAAACAGGCACATCCAGACAACAGAATATTAATCAGTGCTAGCAAATAACTGCAGTTGAAGCCATCATGTTAATATTGGAGTTAAATTGGGACCAGTAACAATTCAGATATAAAAATTTGGTCTAGCATGGTGCAGTAGCAAACACCTGTAATCCCAGTACTTGGGAAACTGAGAGAGGCAGATCACAAGTTCAAGGCCAGCACACTGTATCTTAGCAGGACTCTGTTTTTAAATAAAAAATAAAAAGGGCTAAGGTGTAGCTCAGAAGTAGAACACTTCTGGATTCAATCCCCAGTACCACACATATATAAAAAATAAATGTGGTCTATAAAATTATCAAATACTCATTATGTGCCTACTAGGTATGTTTAAGGCATTGGGCTAAGCCAACAGAGAAAATAAAGATTAATTATACTTCACCCCTGAATGCTAAACACATAACACCCAGCAGTAATAGGCCAGGAAGCTCCTGCGGTAGATAGGAGAATGTTGTCCTGAGTGGCTAACCCCAAACCACCTCTCTTATTGTCATCTTATTTTAGGACCTCAGAATGACACAATGAGTTAGTCATATTTTCATATTGAAAATCTACCCAAATATAAAATGAAGAATTTCTCCCCCTCCCTGAGACCTCCCACAACTACCAATAGACACAGATAGTAAGCAGCCATAAGAGTACAGAAAAAATTTGAGCTAAGAAGTAATCAGTGCACCGGTATAGTGGCATGCCTGTAATCCCAGCCACTCGGGAGGCTGAAGCAGGAGGATCCAAGTTTGAGGTCAGCCTGGGCAACTTAGTGAAACCCTGTCTCAAAATAAAATTTAAAAAAAGGCTGGGAGCTGGGCACAGTGGTGCACACTTGTGATCTCAGTACTTGGGAGGCTGAGACAGGAAGATCACAGGTTCGAGGTCAGCCTTAGCAACTTAGTGAGACCCTCTTTCAAAATAAAAAATAGGGCTGGGGGTGTAGCTCAGAGATAGAACGCCCCTGGGTTCAATCCCCAGCACTACAAGAAAAAAAAAGATTAAAAAAAGTCTGGGGGCCAGCCTCACCTACTTAGTGAGGTCCACAACTTAGTAACTTAGTGAGACCCTGTTTCAAAATAAAGGATAAAAATAGGGCTGGGGGTCTAGCTCAGTCCTGGGTTGAACCCCTGGGTTCATTCCCCAGTACCAAAAAAAATAAAAAGGCTGGGGATGTAGCTCAGTGGTAGAGCACTTGAATAACATGCATGAGGCCCTGGGTACAATTTCCAGGATTGCAAAAAAACAGTTATTAATGTCCAAAAGAGGGAGCTTGTAGTAAAACCAGATTTTTATTATATGATGTATCTGGTTTTGTGAAGTGTGGAGCTTGGGGTTGCAAAGGAAACAGTTTTAGAGGATTGGTGAGTCCAGAAAGAAAACCCAATATTAGCTGGAAAAAGATCAGAGGTTCAAGTGAGTTGCTATGTTGGGTATGTGTGGCAGTAAGAAGAACAAGTCAAACCAGGTCACACCAAGCCAAGCACATTTGTCACCAGACCTAGGAATCACTGCAAGTGTCATACTGTCAATTTGATTGTTATTCCTCTGTACTGAAATGAGTAAAACACTTGAACTTGGAATTCCAGGAAACTGCATGTTCTTTGGGGCCCAGGGATTATTTCATTAGAGTACATTAGCTGGTTATATGTGCTATTTCATAGAGAAGATGGATTGATAGGGACCTTCCCAGAGAAAGGATAGAAGAGGGCTGTGATTCCCCGGGAATGGGCTC
>PVJS01041777.1:0-17810 GCA_004027185.1 Glis glis
AAAAAAAAAAAAAAAAAAAAAAAAAAAAAATATATATATATATATATATATATATATAAAGTTTCTGTACAGTAATAGAAAACAACAAACAATAAGCCTTAGAGTTTTAAAAACTCTAAGTATATATAATTGAGATATTTTAGTACATATAATTGGTACAACTAGTAAAGGCCAATATCTTTAATACAAGAACTTAGAAATCAATAAAATTGGAAGAACTTGGGGCTGTGAGTAATGGGCAAAAGACATGAATAAGCAATTTATAAAAGGACAAATAGAGAAAATCAATAACTATTTAAAAATAAAGAACTGTACTAAGGAAACTGTACTAAGGAAAAATTAAAATGGAAAAATATTTATAATCCTCAAATGTAAAATATTTTTAAAAGACTTTTAATATCTAATATTGGTGAAGATCTGTAAAATAGATAATGTCCCATGATTGTTGGTAGGATAATAGAATGTTCTTTTCCATTTGGGAGTGCAATCTCAATGTGTTTCACAATTTTTAATGTTTATAAACACAAATACACATACCTGGAAAATAGTTTTGGGGTCTATTTTGGGGCGGTGTATGAGTCCCACATAAACTATTCCTGACTTAGTGTGTCACAAGGACCGTCCCTAAGTGGTGAACGTCATGGGGCCCATGTACTACTTGGTGCCCAATTATGTTTTTCCCCTAGGGGAAGCATCCATACATTTTTTTTTCTTGTAATACTGGAAATTGAACTCAGGCATACTCTATCTCTAAGCTACACCCCCAGCCCTTTTTTATTTTGAAACAGGTTCTCCCTAGGTTGCTGAGAGTCTCACTACTTTGCTGAGGCTGTCCTCAAACCTGCAATTCTCCTGTTTCAGCCTCCCAAGTAGTGAGATCACAGGCATGCATCACCATGCCAGGCTCATCCACACATTTTGATAAACTCACAAAGGGGTCTTTTATCATTCCAAAACGGTAAGATTGTGTGTTTTAAATGTCAGTGATTTAAAAATACCACCTCAAAGGCGGGAATTAATTCTGGGCTAATCCAAATCTGTAAACAGCAGTGTTTTCCCAGCTGGCTTCTTGTGTTCTTCTCAATGTGAAATATTTGTATTCTGGCTCGGACCAGCTATGTTAGTGTTTTTCTCCCCTTTGAGCCCAGAAACATATTATCCTTTCTTGCTTACAGGGTAAGGATTGTGATGGGAACTTTGCCCAGGTGAGAAGCAGAAGCAAGATAAGTAATCCACCAAAACATGAGCAGGTAATTGGAGCAGAGACTCCGCAGTGCTTACGGTAGACTTTGTGAGGCAGGACTGACACGTCCAAGTGAACCAAGAATTAACTAGGGGAAAAATGCAGTGATAGAAACCAGATAGGACAACAATGATCCTCAGGTCCATTGAAGAAACAGGTTATTTTCCTTTAGTACTAGCTGAACCCTCTTTAAATCTGAGAATTCCCCTAGGATGTAGAGTTACATGACAGTAGTGGCATAGATAACTAAATGTTGGGAGGCAGCCTGGCAGCTCAATACATTGCAAAGAGCTCAGGCTTGGCACTCGGAAGACCAAGTACAAATCTTGGCAAGCCACTTAACTTTTTTGACCCTCATTTGCCTCGTTTATAAAATGAAAGAAATAAGAATAGCTAGTATGTCCCACACATGATAGCCTATAAATATTCAGCAGGATCAAATGAAATATGTGGAGAAGTGATTGTAAACTGTAAATCACTATTAAAAAAATAAAACAACAACAACAAAAAGCTATATAGGTGTCCAGAATTAGTAAGTATTTTAGACTTGAGATAATTTTTGAAAATAGCCTTTTTCATTTGAAGAAAAACTTTGGAAAATATTTATTAGGCACTAGGACTACCTACCCCTATGGAAGATTAAGTCAGAAGAAGTTAGTTGTGGTACTTCTGTGATTGATACTTTTCTATGCCAAGCAACTTCTTTTGACACTTCACTCTTGCAGGCTCCTCTTACTGGTTGGGGCTCGTTCGTTCCTGGGCTCAGGGCTGGTTGCACATTAGGCTGCATGCAATCATCTATTCCTACGTGATCGACCAGGTGCTTCGAGGCTCTACCTGAACCAAAACATTTTCCTCAGCTAAATTCCTTGGCCAGAAATTCTCACATTCAGCCACTAATGAGTTAAACTGCAAAGGTGTTATCTTTAGAAGGTCATAGTGAAAATTCCCTCTACCTTCTAGCTTTCTCTCTTCACACATTAGTGTGGATTGGTTTATCAGATTAGACAGTCACTTTAAACCCTGAGGGAGAGAGATACTGGAGCAGTAAATTTTAATTAATGCTGGGGAAGAAGGAAAGAGGGGAAGCCGGTTTCAGTGGTGTGTGTGTGTGTGTGTGTGTGTGTGTGTGTGTGTGTGAGAGAGAGAGAGAGAGAGAGAAAGAGAGAGGGGGGGGAATTGGTGGAGGAGAAGGAGGCATGTGCTATGTAGATGACCCTTACCAAGGGAGGGGATCAGGGAAGTGTATGTAGTACAAAAGGGGTGTGGCACTGAAGTCAAACTGCCTAATTTACAATTTTTATTAGGGCTGGTCTTGTCTCTGACTCATTTCTACTACTTGTCCTGGCAGGTTATGTAACCGCCTATTCAATTTGGTTGAAGGGAGGACGGCAAATAAGCATAAGCCTTCTGTTTTTCAAAACTTAGCTATGTTAGAACATACACTAGGTAATTTAATATGAATATACTGTCATCTAACCCTGACCCAGAGGGACTTGCTTTACAGTTCATGCTGCTAATCTTGACTTTTTAAAGTGTTCCCCCAAATGGCGACCAAGACAGAAGTTAAGCTTTCTAGGTTCTGTTCTGTGTTAAAGAGGGTGATTCTACACTGACTGATGCGAGTAAGCTGCTGGACAAGAAAGCTGGTCATTAAAGGCTTTGCTAGGTGGAGGCGGAGTGTTTCATTAAAACAAGGCATTGCTTCGGTAAAACAAAAAAAAATTAAGTCGACTGCCTTGCTTTTTACATTTCCTCTGTCATGTCTATTGGAAAACTTAGAAAGGAAATGGTCTTATGTACAGACAGACTAGTTAACATTTTAGGGCCAAATCCAGACTTATGCTATCCATATGAAAGGCAGAAATGCTGAACTTGCTGCATTTGACAATGACATCAAGAAAGGACATTTGTCTTAGATACCTGAGACTGTTAGGATGAGTAATTTTTCAGCAAATCTAGAAAACTATAAAACATGATACATATATAAGTTGAGCATTTTATTTTTACTAAAAACCTATCATTACATTCATTAACCAATCTTTTGATGCTGGGCCAAGGCTTTTTGACCATGAATCTGATGTTGAGAATACAAAGTTGTCTTTTATTTAGTTAGTTTTTACACAAACCTTCCCATAATGCAACATCTACAATTTTCTGTTTTGGTTTTTGTTAAAGGGAGCATAGAACTTAAGAGCCCTTGTGCTGGGCTTGGTGGTGCACACCTGTAATCCCAGTACCTGGGAGGCTGAGACAGGAGGATCACAGATTCAAAGACAGTCTCAGCAACTTAGTGAGGCCCTCCGCAACTTAGTGACACCCTGTTTCAAAATAAAAAATTAAAAAATAGGGCTGGGGGTGTAGCTTGGAGGTAGAATGCCCCTGGGTTTAATCCCCAGTTCAAAAAAAAAAAAAAAGAATCCTTGCGAAACCAAATTTAGAATGCTTCTGTATTGGTGCAATATAGTCCAGTTTTCTTGTTCATGGTAATTTATGGCAGTAATTTGTCTTTTCACAGCATTTAACTTTGTTTTTTTAAAAATCGTGATAGAATATACATACACAAAATTTACCACTTTAACCATTTTTAGATATTAATCTCATTTTTATTTTTATTTTATTTTATTTATTTATTTTTTGTGGTACTGGAGATTGAGCCCCTCTGCGCTACACTCCCAGTCCTACCCTATTTTTTATTTTTATTTTGAAATAGGAACTTGCTAGGTTGATGAGAGTCTCAATTCTTGCTGAAGCTGTCCTTGAAGCTGCGATCCTCCTGTCTCAGCCTCCCAAGTACTGGGATTACAGGCATGCACCACCACATCTGGCTTTAATTTCATTTTTAGTAGGAAAAATATCTTTTTCACTTACATTTAATAAAGTACATAGCTGGGTGTGGTGATGCATGCTGTAATCACAGTACTTGGGAGGCTAAGACAAGAAGACTGCAGATTCAAGACCAGTCTCAGCATTTTAGGGAGACTCAGCACCTAGCAAGACCTTGTTCCAAAATAATAATATAAAATAGGGATGGCAATGGAGCTTGGAGGTACACTGGGTTCAATCCCCTTCAGTCCCCACTACCACATACACATACACACACACACATAGACACACACACACACACACACACACACACACTAAATAAAGCACATAAAAATTAAATTACCTATTTACATTAGTAAGAATAACTTATTAACAATTTGGGAAACTAAAACAATTGATTTCTATGTACGTTTCACAAGGATAAGAATTTGCTGGGCGTGGTGGCACATGCCTTTAACCCCAGTACTTGGGAGGCTGAGACAGGAGGATCACAGGTTCGAGTCCAGCCTCAGCAATTTAGTGACCCTGTTTCAAAATAAAAATGGAAAAGGGCTGGGCTGTAGCTCAGAGTTAGAATGCCCTTGGGTTCAATCCCCAATACCTAAAAAATAATTAATAAAACAACAATAACAACAACAATATTAAAGGGCAGGAATTTCTTTTGTTGTTGTTGTTTTGTTACTGGGAATCGAATCCAGGGGCATTCAACCTCCAAGCCACATCCCTGGCCTATTTTTATTTTGAAACAGGGTCTAGCTATCCTGCTCAGGCTGGCCTCAACCCTGTGATCCTCCTCTCTCAGCCTCCCAAGTACTGGGATTATAGATATGTGACACCACGCCTGGCTAGGACAGGAATTTTTGTCTGTTTTATTTCTGCTATATCCCCAGCTCCTAGAAGAGTGCTTATCACATAGTAGGCATGCAACACTATTAAGGGAAGGAATGAAGAGCTCGGCAATGGTAACTCAACTGGAGGAAGCATAAGTGTGTAAGTATACTATGATATAGCCCATTTATAAACAAGCCACAAGCATTATTCTGGGTGTTTTATAGTGGGAATGGAGATCATTAATACAATGGCCTGATTATTCTGAATCATTTAATAGAGCTATTTTATTTTGAAAAAATCTGCATATAGCACTTAGCACAATATCTTACATGCAAAAGTATTCAGCAAATATTTACCTTAGTTTGTTGGTTGATCTCTTTATTATTGGAGAAAGAGAAGGGAAGGGCAAAAAGAAGAGATTAATATTGCATACAGAGTCTTGGAGTATGAAGGGGAAAGGAGACTTTACTACTATTTCAACAAAACAGTTACTAAACTATGCCATTAATATAAATTCAAAGAAGAATAAACTCTTATTTCCTTTGATCAAAGAATATATTCCAGTGACTCAGCTTTCAGTAACCTTCACTGTTGTTGAATGATCCTCCTGTCTCTTGTTCAGTTCTATTAATGGAAAAGTCTTTCCAATACCAGCAGTGGCAAGCCAGGTGCAGTGGTGTATGCCTGTAATCCACGTACTTGGGAGGCTGAGACAGGAGGATCATAGGTTTGAGACCAGTCTGGGTAATTTAGTGAGAACCTGTTTCAAAATTTAAAAAAACATAAAAATAAAGAGTGGTGAGGATGTAGCTCATAGGTAGAATGCCCCTGGGTTCAATCCCCAGCACTCCCCCCCCACACACAATTCAGAACCAATACCACCAATGGCAACTTGGATTGGATGAAAAAGTATCTGTGTGCCAAAAATCTCCTCTGTTAGCCAAAAATCACCTTCTTTAGAGCCTTATCAACTTGGGATATGGATTAGATTCCAGTTATATTAATAAGGCAAATTAATCCTATCTTTAACCAAAAGCAAAAACACTTCTATTCATAAGCTCATAGATACTTCGAGAGATCAGCAGGTCTCCCTTTCAGCAAACAGCCAGATTCTGATGATGAGAATATTGCAGGGGGAGCTGGGCATGGTGGCTCAAGCTTCTAATCCCACTACTTGGGAGGCTGAGACAGGATTGCCAGCCTCAGCAACTTCGTGAGGGCCTTAGCAACCTAGTGAGACTGTTTCCAAATAAAAAATAAAAAAGGGCTGGGGGTAATAAGAGGTATATTTAAAGCAGTCGTCTACTTTGGGCATCTCACCATGTTTTTCACAATAGCACATGAACTCTGAGAGCAATGCGTTAGAAAGGATATTGGCTGCAAGTAATAGAGTATCTGATAAACAGTGGCTTCGACAGAAAGGGTTATTTTCTCACCTAAGAAGCAAGTAGGAAACATGTGCTTCTAATGATACAGTAGCTCACCAATACCCAAGCTAGGATCCCTGCACTTCTCCTTGCCTTTCTCTTTTAATTATGAGAAGATGGTTGCAATCCCAGGCATCCAATCCTCCTTGAAGATTAAAAGGAGAATGGAACACTATGGGACCAGCCTTGGCTGTTTGTGTGTATGTGTGTGTATGTGTGTGTGTGGGGGGGGGTGCTGGGGATTGAACCCAGGGGTGTTATACCTCTGAGCTACACCCCCAGCCCCATTTTAGTTTTTATTTTGAAACAGGGTCTCACTAAGTTGCAGAGGGCCTCACTAAGTTTCTGAGGCTGGCTGCGAACCAGCAATCCTCTGTCTCAGCCTCCCAAGTACTGGGATTACAAGTGTGTACCACCATGCCTGGCTTTTCTTTTTTTCCTTCCTTCCTTCCTTCCTTCCTTCCTTCCTTCCTTCCTTCCATGGTACTGGGAATTGAACCCAGAGGCATTCTACCTTCAAGCTACACCCCCAGACAGATTTTATTTCTTATTTGGAAACAGGGTCTCACTAGGTTGCTGAGAGCCTCACTAAATTGCTGAGGCTGTACTCGAACCAGTGATCCTCCTGTCTCAGCCTCCCAAGTACTGGGATTACAAGTGTGCACCACCACGCCCGGATTTCTTTTTATTCTTTTTTAAATAGAATTTAAAGCTTTTCCCCAAAGTCTTCTTTCCAGTTTTTTTCACCCAAAAAATTTCCAGAATTATATGGCCACTTCTGACTGCAAGGAAAGAAAAGAAATACTTAGCTTTTCTAGCCTTTAGTGAAGGCAGGCATGGAAAACAGGGCTTGGAAATAGACTGGTTTATTTAGGCAACCATCAGTCTCTTGGTTACTTTAGTATCCACAGCATGGGGGTAGTACAAGCAGAGCTGACCTTTATTGGGTAGGAAGAGTAGGGCACACAGGTTATTTAGACAGTAAGTTTTCCCAAGAAGCTGTAAGCAAAGAAGCAAGATCTTATGTGTGATTTCAATTTAAAACAAACTTTAAATGAATTACTTGTTTTTTTTATTACTCTAAATATTTTCATAAAATAATTTTCTGCTGGGTAGGGTGGTGCAAGTCCCAGTACTTGGGAGGCTGAGACAAGAGGATTGCAGGTTTGAGGCCAGCCTCCACAATTTAGGGAGACCCCAGCAACTTAGCGAGAGCCTGTTTCAAAAATAAAAAGGGTGTAGCTTAGAGGTAGAATGTCCCTTGGTTGGATCCCCAGCACCAATAATAATAATAATTATTATTATATTCTTTATGTCATCTCAAATATTGCATAGTCATGTTCAAACTATAACCACAGTAACAATATTAAAATGCAAATATAAAGTAAAATGCAAAAATCTTATGAAAGATGAAACTTTGTGTCAAGTATCGTTGATTTTTCAGCCACCATGGAAAGTTTCCTATCAAATTACTGGCCTTTCAGGGTCCATGGGTTTAGTTCTCAGTTTCTGTTTGATGGTCATCAATGTCAGCCCACTGCCTCTCCTCTTC
The DNA here is from genome assembly GCA_004027185.1 of Glis glis. Classification (NCBI taxonomy): domain Eukaryota; kingdom Metazoa; phylum Chordata; class Mammalia; order Rodentia; family Gliridae; genus Glis; species Glis glis. Next base: position 7,880 of record PVJS01041777.1, read on the forward strand.
CACGATGTCATTTGTATAGGTGTGATTCTTTTAGATAACACAGAGGATTATCTTAGCCTCGTCCTAGTTATAGATTAAGCTCAGTAAAATGTAATCGCTCTAAGACACACGAGGCCTGTTTTGAAGGTGAAAACAAAGAGCCTACAATGTAGTTATTTGCTACATCATGAACAAAGTTAAGGACCATATAGTTTTGGTAAAACTAAAGTTCTAAATTTGTATTTGCCTGATGTGTACAAAAACTCTTGCTTGATTTTTGTGTGTTTCATACTACTGTTGTCATTGTTCTCTGACAACATTTATTTATTTATTTTTGTGGTACTAGGGAGGGAACCCAGGGGCATTCTACCTCTGAGCTACACCCCCAGCCCTATTTTATTTTTATTTGGAAACAGGGTCTCACTATGTTGATGAGCATCTCACTACTTGTTGAGGCTGTCCTCAAACCTGCGATCCTCCTATCTCAACCTCCCAAGTACTGGGATTACAGGTGTGTACCACCATGCCTGGTTAAAGCATGGATTTATACTAGTAATATGGTATCTGGTCCTTGAAAATAATACTAATTTTACACTGTACTTCTGACAAAGTGAACAAAATCATTAATTTGCCTTAGATTTTTTCTTTTGGGGTACTGGCGATTGAACCCACATTCTACCTCCAGTTTACACCCCCAGTCATAGTTCTCATTCTTTATTTTGAAATGGGGTCTCACTGAGTTGCAGAGGGCCTCACTAAGTAGCTGAGGCTGCCCGAGAACCTGCGATCCTCTAATCTCAGCCTCCCAGATGAGGTGCACCACCATGCCCAGTTTGCCTTAGATTTTAAAATTACGTCTTCCCATAAGTGATTGTTTTTGACTTTAGAAAAGCTAGAGAATACTTTAGGCTTACTTTTCCTAGTCGTTCCCAAATAGATTTCATATTAATTATTACTTGTGTGTGTGTGTGTGTGGTACTGAGGATTGAACCCAGGGGCATTCCACCTCTGAGCTACGCCTCCAGCCCTTTTTATTTTTTGTTTTGAAACAGGGTCTGACTAGGTTGCTGAGAGTCTTGTTAAGTTGCTGAGACTGGCCTTGAACCTGGAATCCTCCTGTCTCAGCCTCCCAAGTACTGAGATTATAGGTGTGTGCCACCACTCCTGGCTATTTCATTTTTATAGATGACAAACAATGAAATAGTTCTTGTACTTTTGAAGACAAAAATGAAAAAAACTTGTAGATTCGCTTTGAAGCTCCTAAGAATTTCTATTACATTTAGCAGCTAATTAGTGATATTTTAACAAAAATGAATTCCTCGGCTAGGGTTGTAGCTCAGTGGTAGAGAATTTTTGTAGCATATGAAAAGCTCTGGGTTTGATACCCAGCACCACATTAAGTAAATGAATAAATAAATAAGGCCTTATTTGGACATCAGTTGCCCAGACCACTTGATTCATATGCTATCTCAGTGTTAAAAGACATGTGTAAATGACTAATGATATTTTAGTAATTCTCAGAAATTCATTAATATTAGATAAAGTCACATAGGAATGTGTGCTTTAGTTGGTATACCCAATTAATAATGATTTTTAAAGGTTGATAGTCTATTCACAGATGCATGAATAGAGGTTACATAAAGAATTTAGAGTTTTTATGCCTCATCTTCACCAAAAAGTACACACACACACACACACACACACACACACACACACTGACAAGCAGTTTAAAGAAAGATAATTTGGTTATGTAAAACTGAACAAGAATAAGCAACAAATTTGTCAGAGCAAACACCTGCTGCTGGGAAAATTTGCTGTGATTGAAATTTGACAAAGTTCCTTCCTTCTTTCCTTCCTTCCTTCCTTCCTTCCTTCCTTCCTTCCTTCCTTCCTTCGATTAAACCCAGGGGCGTTCTCCCTCTGGGCTACACCCCAAGCCCCTATTATTTTTTATTGTGAAACAGGGTCTCGCTAAGTTATCATGCACTGGCTTTGAAACCGTGGTTCTCCTTTCTTAGCCTCCCAAGTACTGGGATCACAGGTGTGTGCCACCACACCCAGCCTATTTTTCTTTGGTTTTTATTTTCATGCTTATGAGCATACATATTTTTCATGGAAGAATCTTGACTTAATTTTCTTAATGTGAGAGATGATATAATCACTATCTGACTTTTTAAATCATATTTCTAATAGCACATTATTATTTTTCAACCTCTGGAAGGTTGAAGGGGCCTTTGCCACCTCTTACTTTACTTATGGTAGCTTTTCAGCAGATATTAAATTTCTTTGAATTATTTTACACATGTGGAAATCTTTTCTTGCCCTATTTTGTGGTAGGGAGCTGATCTTTCCATTTCTTTGTGTAGTCTTAAAGTTTCAGACAAGGGTATTCTCATTTCTTAAGAAATTCATACAGACAGAAGCAATGGCCTTTGATTGTTAGCTCATTTCCTCGTGTTCTGGTAAGTAATCTATAAAAGACAAAGCAATTTCTTTTTTCTCTTAAAATAGAAGAGGTCCAACTAATTTAATATAGACCCTAAAAATAATATTAATTCAAAGTAGGGTAGACGAACATTTGCTCAAAGACCATTGACCACAGAAGAGTTATTCCCCTGTGGCTTGTGCATAGGCTTCGCTCTGTGGAAGGATCTTGGCAGAACGAACAAGTCCCGGCTGCCTTTGCTTTCACAATTCCAGGACGAATCAGCCTGACTGAGAAGTCCTAGGAAGAGGGACACTGCGGGGTGACCTTGATATATGCTTGTCATGTGCTGCATTGTTCTTTCTCTCCTCTACCAAAGCCCCATCCTGAGCTCCACTCAGAAAAATGTGTTCCCAACTTAGTTGTCCATGTTGCAGTGGGTTGGGAGAGGGTTTAATTATCTATACAATCGTAAGCACCTTGGCTCCCATTAAAATCTTGCTGAACAAAAATTGATTGCACTGTGATCACTTGGGATTTTAGCATTTATTTTGTGATCTTTTACAAATGACTTAGCATTTGTTTTGTGATCTTCTACTATATTTGGAAAGTATTTTTTAATTATGGGAAATTAAAGTCTTTGATAAAGCTGCATATTATTTAAAATTTAGGTAATTACTATTTATAAGTACAGAAAGTGATACAAAATTGAGCCAAATTAAAACCATTGACTTACTTTTGTACAAAAGTACATTTTGAGGTCTTGTTAAATATTTGTTTACAAACAACTCCTTGTTCAAGTACAATTTTTCTTTATGTTGGCTTAACTAGTGACTTTTTAAAAATCCCCCCCAAAACCATAGAAAATATGTACCTGATTTAAAAAAAGATTTTTCTTTCAGTGCATTTAAGAATAGAGAAACTTTTAAAAATTGTTAAATAACTATTATAATAGTCAATATTTTTTTGTGGTACCGGGGATTGAACCCAGGGGCATTCTACCTCCAAGCTACACCCCCAGCCCTATTTTTTATCCTTTATTTTGAAACCGGGTCTCACGAAGTTGCAGAGAGCCTCACTAAGTAGCTGAGGCTGGCCTCGAACCCGGATCCTCTGGTCTGTGCCTCCCAAGTACTGGAATTACAAGCGTGCGCCACCACGCCCGGCCAGTCAATATTTTTAATAGAGTTGTAATCTCTGATTTAAGTGACTAATATTTCTAAGATGACCAGAGTTCAACTAACATACTAAATTTATTCCGAAACAATATGTAAAATAGAGCAAGATCTAGAAAAGTAAAGGGGAAGTATAAGAAAAAATACACATTTATATACATAGCTATATTTGCTTATATTTACATAAAGGAACACTGAGAAGATTCTATTATTAAAAATGGTTATCAGTAGGAGACTGAGAAGAATGGAGTGAATATGGACAGTAGAAGGTGCAAGGTTTCCTACTGTATATATTTTATGTATTTTAGCTTTTCAAAACATGTGAAATTACCGAGTGAGAAATAAAAGAGTACATGTAGAGAACTTTAAGCAGGAAAAGACACCCGAGGAAACTGGCAAGCGTGGAGGGGAAGGAGAGAGATGGGAAGATTCTGCGATGGCTTTTGCTTTCTCAGAGGGTGAAGAGGGAGATAATGTGCTGACCCAATGTGTTGCCGCAGTAGTGACATGAACTTTCTGTCGCTCTTCCTGTTCTCTCCTGAACATCCACTGTTACTGGTAGAAGATATTGGGGGTAGGGAGTATTTCTAAGTTAGATTTGTATTTTCTGTATGGCTTTCTTAAAGATTATATTTATGAATTTTAAAGTAGTTATTAAGAAGAAAGGTGTCATCCTTCTTTTACTTGCTTTCAATGATTTAAAAAAAACTACTTCATTGTTCCTCCAAGTGAATGTTTCTATATATGTAATGATAGAGTTGGCAATCTATCATTATCTCGTAAAGCTATTTTTTGTTTGCTTATAAGATCTGAATAGCTTTCCATAACAGATCTGGATCTTCAGGATTTTCTGTCTGAAATGCTTCATTATGTTGCAAGTTGGAACTTGATGTGCAGGATGTCAATCAAGACAAAAGTCTTCTTTTTGTATATTCTCTCCTCCATGAACATTTTTTTTTCTTCTTTACATTCATTACAAAGATTTTCTGAGAGACAAGTCTTATAAACTGTACTTTTTAAACACTCCTAGATATGGGAAATGACGATTAAATGAAAACAGTTTAAGATTTGAATGTTCACAATTATCTTAACATTTAAAATAAACATATTATATATAATTCAAATAATTCTTCTTTAGGTGTGTGCTAGAGATTGAACCCAGGGGCATTCTACCTCTGAGCTACACCCCCAGCCCTATTTTATTTTTTATTTTGAAACAGGGTCTCAATAAGTTGCTGAGGGACTCAGTAAGTTGCTGTGACTATCCTTGAACCTGTGATCCTTCTGTCTCGGCCTCCCAAGTACTGGGATTACAAGCATGCGCCACCATGCCCAGCTTTTCTTCAGGTTTTTAAAGAAAACAACCCAAACCACAATTATAGTCCACGGGCTTTTATTCCCCATGCCAGGTTGTCTTTCTGTAGAGGCAACTGCTTTCAATTCTTCCAGCTCTTTCTTCTGATATTTATGTTCATGTTTGTAAATAGCATCCTGAAACTGCTATTGATTTTGTTTTGCTCTGTTTAAGACAGGGTCTTGTTAAATCACACAGGCTGGCCTCAAACTCTTGATCCTCTCACCTCAGCATTCTGAGTAGCTAGGGTTGCAGGCCTGTGTCACTACACCCAGTTTAAACTGCAACTGAAAAGCAGTGTAGTAGAGTCAACAAGAGCTGAGAGGATTTAAACCCACTCTGTCACGCATCTTTTCTGTTCTTGTGTGTGTGTGTGTGTGTGTGTGTGTGTGTGTGTGTATTTTATTGGGGATTGAACCCAGGGGCATTCTACCTCTGAGCTACACCTCCAGCCCTATTTTATTTTTTATTTTCAGAGTCTCGCTAAATTGCTGAGGCTGGCCGCAAACCTGTGATCTTCCTGTCTCAGCCTCCCAAGTACTGGGATTATAGCAACACCATGCCTGGCTCTGTTCATTTTAGACGCTGTTTCTTAACCAAGGAACAGTTGGTATTTTGTGTCTAATAATTCTTTGTCGTAGAAAGCTATCTTATGCATTATGTTTTGCAGAGTCCCTGGCCTCTACTAAATGCCAGTAGTACCCTTACCCTAGTTGATAACAACTTCACATGTCTTTAGGTATTGCCAAATGTTCCTTGCGGGGTGGATTAAATCACCCCCAGTTGAAAACCACCGATCAACATGGAATTAATAACAATACCTCCACATGGAGCCAGTATCAAGGTAAATGGATAGTATTTGTGATGCACTTACTTCCTAGCATGTAGAAGTAGTCTTTAAATATTTTCACAATGCCAGACATGATGGCGCATGCTTGTAATCTCAGTACTTGGGAGTCTGAGACAGGAGGATCCGGGTTCCCGGTCAGCCTCAGCTACTTAGTGAGGCCCTCCACAACTTAGTGAGACTCTGTTTCAAAATAAGGAATAAAAAATAGGGCTGGGGGGTGTAGCCTGGAGGTAGAATGCCCCTGGGTTCGATCCCCAGTACTGCAAAAAAAAAAAGTAAAAAAAATATTTTCACAATAAAATGCTATTTTAAATTCTTCAGTTCTATGTTTTATTCACAAGACTTCCACCCTATCCCATTTTTTTCCAGTACAATTATCATGATTTCTGTTTATGTCAGTATTCAGCCTTTATAATAATTTTCACCAGGTAATAATTTTCTTGTGCTATTTTATTTCTCTTCTAGACTAAATAATTGCCCCCCTTTTTTTGCTTAGCTTTCTGTGTACCTAAATTGTCGATCAGGAGTATAAATATCCTCTCAATAAGACTGTACATATTTGACAAACAAAGTTCTTCCCCTCAGGGACATTCTTACTAGAGTTTCGTATTCCTGTTCCATGTGGGCTGGTTGCTTTCCAAGCCTGCTGTGTAGATCTCCCCTTGGAATTTCTTTTTACCATTGTCCTGGGGATTCCCCTTATCCTTGTTATGTGTTTGTTTGGTCTCCTGTTTCTAGACCTCATGCCTTTTTCCTTCTGATTTGCTCCCTTAACTTAACAGAATATAAATCCCAGTAGATCTATTGAATATCTAAAAATATATTTATTCTAAATATAGTGTTGGAAATTATTTTCCCTCTTTTTTTTCAGTACCCCTTTTTGAAACAGGGTCTTGTTAGTTTGCTGAGAGTTTCATTACATTGCTGAGATTGTCCTCAAACCTGCAATCCTCTCGTCTCCCAAGTACTAGCATTACAGGGGTGCACCACGGTTCCTGGCTTCCCTCAAAATATTAAAGGCATTGCTTCACTGTCTTTTCAACTTTCAGGTGAATAATCTGTTGATCTAGTTTCTGAGTTTTTGTATGTAAATTAGTTTTCTTCAGTGGAGGGTTCAGGTCTGTGGTATTCAGAAATTTCACAACAGTGAACCTTATATAGGTCTTTTTAAATCATTATGGTAGGCACTAGAAATTCAGGTCCTTCCATTTGGAAAATGTTCTTGTAATATAACAGCATTAATTCCCCTTCCTATACCCCTCACCCCATTCCTAATATTTATGCTCTGTTTGTGGAGCTACCACTAATGAGATACCAAAATTCTAATTTTCTTATACTTTTTCCTGCTAATTTTCCTCCCTTCCCTCATTTTCTGGGAGATTTTAAAAATGCTGTTTTTTTCCCATTGAATTTTTAGTCTTATATTTTAAAATTACAACAGCTTTTTCTGGTCCTTTGAATTATCCCTTTAAAAATATACAGTGCTGTGTTATCATTCCTAATATGCAGTATCTTCATCTCTCTGAAAGTAGCAATGATATTTGTGTGTGTGTTTTCTCTGTTTATTGTAGTGTTGACTCCAAGCACTTTTTTTTTCTGTTTATTTTGATCTTGTCTTTTATGTTAGAGATTTACCTCAAATATCTTGTGATCCTTGTCAACCTTTTCATGTTTAAGAATGGGTTACTCTTAACCATAACCAAGTGGGATTTATTCCAAGAAATCAAAATTGGTTAGCCATTTGAAAAGCAATCAACATAATTCACTATATCAATAAAAAAGGAGGAGGAGGAGGTGAAGGAGGAAGAAAGAGAAAAAAGTTTTAATGTATGAAAAAAGGATTTGAAAACTTTTTCTTTTTGGTACTGGCATTGAACCCAGGGGCATTCTACCTTGGAGCTACACCCCCAGCCCTATTTTATTTTTTATTTTGAAACAGGGTCTCACTATATTGCTCAAGACCTTGACTAAGTTGCTTAGGCTGGCCTTGAACCTGTGATCTTCCTGTCTTAACCTCTCAAGTACTGGGATTGCAGGCATGGGCCACCATGTCCAGCTCATTTGGAAACAATTTAATATCCATTCATGATTTTTTTAAAGAATTCAGCAAATTCAGAGTAAAAGATAATATCTTCAACCTGATAAAAGATATTGCTATGGTTTGGGTCTGGTTTGAGCATGCCCCACAAGAGTCCATATGTATAGGCTTGGTCCTTAGTATGGTGACATTGACAAGCAGTGTGGACCTGTAAGAGGTGGTACCTAGTGTGGGGTCCTTAGGTGGGCTAGATGCATGTCCTTGGAAGGGATTGTGGGGCAGCAGTCCTGCTCTGGTTTCCTGTTTTGCAAAGTGACTCTCCCTCTCACATGCACTCCTGCCATCCATATTTAGGCCCTCCTCTCCCCAGAGGCTGAACCAATGTGGTCACCTGATCTTGGACTTTTGTCTCCATAACTAGAGGCTTAATAAACTTCTTTTTATTTTTTTCTTTGGAGCTGGGAATTGAACACAGGCAAAAAATGTAGATGATTTCTACACTAAAAACCATGAAATGTTGGTGAGGGAAGTGAAAGCCCTAATAAATGGATACATATCATGCTCATGGATTAAAAGATTGCTCTTTTAAGATGTCAGTTTAACTCAAATTTATCTGTAGAATCCAGGCAATCAAAATCAAACTAGATTTGAGGATAGAAATTAACAGCATACTTTAAACTTTATTTGGAAATGCTAAGGACCTAGTACAGGAGACATAATTTTTGAAACAGAAGAAAAAAGTGAAAGGTCTCACGTTACTTGATTTACAACTACAGTGTTCAAGACAGTGTGATGTTGGAGTAAGGAAGGACAGAAAGATGAAGAGAGTGCAAAATGATGCCCACATATGTCTAGGTGCGTATGCCTATGTGATATGACTGACAGCACTTCCACAGGTGGCCTAAAACACCATCAGACAGCTGGTTATAATCGAAACCAAGTCTGTGGTAGAGATGTAAAGTTAAGAGCTATCAGCAGTTGAAACTAATCAGATCTGATGTCTGCTTATTGCAGGACCCAAACTAATCTTTGGTAACTAAAGTTCCTCTACTTCCCACCACTGGTGACTCTCTGCACACCCCCATTGTTTTGAGGCCTATGTAGCTTTCCAGACTCAGTCCAATGCTACCTACTCCAGGAAGTCTTCTCTGAAAACACTAAACCAGCCTCATTTAAGGTGTTCCTTCCACATATATATATATATGGTACTGAGGATGGAACCCAGGGGCATTCTACTCTGAGCTTCACCCCCAGCCCTGCTTTATTCTATATTTTGAAACAGGGTCTCACTAAGTTGCTGAGGGCCTCACTAAGTAGCTGAGGCTGGCTGTGAACCTTCGATCTCCTGCCTCAGCCTCCCAAGTACTGGGGTTACAAGCGTGTGCCACTATACCTGGCTTCTTCCCAATAATTTTATGACTTGGATTCTTTTTTTTTTTTTTTTTGCAGAACTGGGGATTGAACCCAGGGGCATTCTACCTCCGAGCTACACCCTAGCCCTATTTTTTATTCTTTACTTTGAAACAGGGTCTCACTAAGTTGTGGAGGGCCTCACTAAGTAGCTGAGGCTGGCCGTGAACCTGTGATCCTCCTGTCTCAGCCTCCCAAGTACTGGGATTACAAGCGTGTGCCACCACGCCTGGCTATGACTTGAATTCTAAAGCTACTTTATCACTGTAATTGTCACATTATAATTATCTGTTTATTTGAAGGGTCAAAAAAGTTTTTCTGTACAATTTACAGTGAGTAAATATTTTATAATTTGTAGTCTAAGAAGCAAAATCAAGAGCAGGGCGTGGTGGCGCACGCTTGTAATCCCAGTACTTGGGAGGCAGAGACCAGAGGATCCGGGTTCGCGGCCAGCCTCAGCTACTTACTGAGGCCCTCCGCAACTTAGTGAGACCCGGTTTCAATAAAGGATAAAAAATAGGGCTGGGGGTGTAGCTCGGAGGTAGAATGCCCCTGGGTTCAATCCCCAGTACCGCAAACAAACAAACAAAAAGAACCAAAATCAAGAATATTATGAAAGGGCCAGGCGTGGTGGCGCACGGTTGTAATCCCAGTACTTTGGGAGGCAGAGACCGGAGGATCCAGGTTTGCGGCCAGCCTC
>PVJS01041778.1:0-17803 GCA_004027185.1 Glis glis
ATCCCAGTACTTTGGGAGGCGGAGACCGGAGGATCCGGGTTCGCAGTCAGCCTCAGCTCTCTCTCTGTCTCTCTCTGTCTCTCTCTGTCTCTCTCTCTCTCTCTCTCTCTCTCTCTGTCTCTCTCCTTAGTGAGGCCCTCCGCAATTTCGTGAGACCCAGTTTCAAAATAAAGTATAAAAAAAAAAATAGGGCCGGGGGCGTAGCATGGAGGTAGAATGCCCCTGCGTTCAATTCCCGGTACCACACAAAAAAAATTAAAAAAAAAAGAAAAAGACTGTGGGAAACTGCTTTGGATTGAATAGGGTATAAACATGGTGGAAGAGTTGGTTCTGAGACAAGGGGAAGAAATGAATGCTTTATCCACTGGGGGAGGGGAGAGGAGGAGAAAAAGGAAGGGGATAGGTGAAGCCCACAACCTAGCGAAGTGTATGCCCTCCCTGTGACCTCTCTCTGGACTACCTCAGTTCTTAAATGATGTCACAAAATTCATAAAATGCTCATGTGTGAATAAATTTTTGGTGGACATACTGAAGAGACTGAATTTCATTTCATGCTGAGATTGATAGTGTGATAAGCCTAGGGTAGCATAGGTGAATGAACAAATAGAGTAATAGAGAAAACCATAAAGAGTTAAATCCCAAAATCTTTCCCCAATTATGAAGAGAGTTCTAGACTTTCCCAAGATAGTGTGATTAGCTATTGTTTAATGTTAACTAAAACCCCATCATCTGACTTTGTTCTCTCATTTTTATTATTACTAATTTCAGCAGGTTTCCATGTGATTCGGAGTTATATCTGGCAGACCTAGCTCACATGTTAGTGCAAGAGTATCAAGTGGTAGATTTATTTCTCTCTTGAAAAAAAAATCAATAACCGGTTTGCAATGCCTTTGATAGAAATTCAATGACTAACATAAGGTTTTACTTTATGAAGAAGCTTGGATATTGTCAACAGCTATCCAAGAAAGTAACTCATTCAAAATCCAATTGTCAAAACATTCACTGGGCCCACACTGCATGCAAACAGCAAACAAGTTGCTGGGAAGATCAAGAGAGATAAGGTGCAGTCCCCCTCAGGAAAAGTGTCACCAGATAGCATGGTCATGGGACACAAGGACTGATTCCAGTGTATACTGTAGAAACAAACATGCCAAGGCCCAGGTGACTTAAGCAGCAGGTTGGAACTAAAACTGGCTGCCTAAGGTTACAAAGACTTAACTGTTGGTTCTGGAGAGCCCAAAAGGACTAAACCAAATTTATGACCATTGGCCATGAAATGGAGGCTTGATCTCTTTGGTGGACAATTCAAATGTGGTTAACCTAAAATAAGCTAGAACCATGGGCAGGATGACAGGAAAAGTTTATGAAGGATCTACCACTTGCCTAGGCTCAAAATGAGCTCTTGAAGAATCACTCCTCAGGGACTCACAGTCATCTTTCAGAAGACTTTCAGGAAACACTAAAAGCTGTGTTGTTCCAAGAGCCTGGTATCTTACTGGCCTACACAGCATCCTGGAAATTGCCTTAAAAAAGAGTGATTGGTTTTTTGCTCCCTACTCCTACCAGAGAAAAGAACCGGGTGTCCACTGGCACATAGCACATACTCAATAAATATTTGTTCAAAGAATACACAAATATGGAAATAAGCGCCAAAGACATCACTTGAGAACCAGAAGGTGGCTGCTCGCTCTTCAGAGCCAAATTACACTGACAGTGTCACTTTAAGAAGCAGTGAGAAGCAATCACGCCACTGAGACCGTTTCCACTGGGATAGGAGTTCTGAGGATTCTGAAAACTTGTAGGAAGAGACAGACAAGACCAGAGATCATGATAAGTAAAGTGATTAACTGAGGAGCTGTGTGGTGGGAAAAAAGTCTCCCAACTCAGCCAAGGTTCAGAGATAACAGAAACTTTCCACCCAGTGGACGGTGACTGAGCAGGCTGACTGTCACTGATTTCAGGGAAGGCTTGTGGACGGAAAACGTAGACTCAGACAGCTTTCAGGTGAGAACCTCAAGGGGATTGAGCTGATTTAGGCAGCCCCCGAGTCCCATGGGAATCCGGCTCATTTCTGGGAAGCCTGACTAAGAAAGAATTCATAGCTCTCGAAGCTACGCAGGGAGACATTTACCAATAAACACAGGAAAATATACAATTCAGGTCCATGAAAGCGAGTCCAACAAATGGAAAGGTGGTTGTTGTTTTGGGTGGTGGTGATCCTGGAAAGGGGAGAAAAAGAAACAGCAAAAACTTCTACCACCATTCTCCCTCTTTACATACGAGGAAACAGAATTCCAGAAAAATAATGGGGCTCCCTCAAGGTCCCGTGCCTAATTAGTAGCAAGTCTTTCTTCACAGTCGTGTATGATGTATCACCACCTGACATATAATATATTCTTCTACTTGAATATCATTTCCATTAAAGTGAGCACTTTGTTAACTGCTGGATCCCCAGCACCTAGTACAGCGCCTGCCACACAGTGGGTACTTAATAAAAATCTGTTAAGTGAGACAATGATTTAACTCTCCAAACTATTATTCCAGTGCTGGTTAAACTACGCAGTCCTGATCTCTAAAACCAGGGGACCTTGTAATACTCAAATCGGCAAGTATTTTCCAGGTACACATCACATGATCGGTACTGTGCAAGGTTGCTTGATGGGGAAAAGGCGTGTATTACTGAGCATGTATTCAGGAACAGGATGCAAAAATCAAACCAAATTAGCTGTCACCCAAACAGGCCGGGGGAGGGGGGATTGTTGTTGGTTCACATACCTGGAAAGATCAAGAGCAACACCTGCAAGGAACAGCTGCATTTAGGGTACAAAAAGGGTTACCCGGGTATTATTACTCTCCATCACTCAGGGCCCTGCTTTTCTCTGCATCGTCTTCACTCTTGGTCACAATTTCTCCAGACAGGAGCCTTGGAACTTCCAAGCTTACATTCTACTCACTTAGCAGTGGAAAGAAAATCCCTTTATCCTAACAGTTCAAGCAAAACCTGAGGTAGGGCTCTTAATGGTCCAGCTTTGATCATCAATCTATTCACAAATGAGTTGTACTGACCAATAGAATGCAGTTATTTGTTTAACCAGGTTTGGGTCAAATATCCACTCATAAATCTAGGAATGGGGTCAGCCCTACTCTAACTACATGAACTGAACCAAGCATGATATTCCAAAAGAAAATTGGGGTACTCCATCCAAAAGAGGAGATGCAGGGAAGGTGAAGAGCCTACATATCCCCCTGCCCCCTGAAAAGAAGGGCTGAGGGTTGGAGCAATAAGAAAGTCTCTAAACTCCAGAGGTGAATATTGAGGGGGAGGCACAAATACAAAGTAGAATTTGATTAAGTCTGAGCTTTATTTACAACATGAGCATATTATGCAAAACTGTGTTGCTAACTTCTAAAGGTTCAACTGCCTTTTAATATGCAATTTTATGCTCTACACATTAACACCCCTAAGTCACCTGACTTGATACTCACATAGCTGATCTTCATGGTAACTTCTAAGCTACCAACATGGCGCTGCCAGTCACCCAATGGTTCACTTTTGGCCTTCTTGCCATCTTTTTTGCAACAGTATTCATGAAATTGGTGGTTATTTTATATGTTTGGTTTTTTCAATTTAAAAAAGATGAAAAAGGGTACACCATGAAATTATTATATAAGTATAGTTCTCATAACCTTCAGGAAGCTCAAGATTGAGCAATCTTGCCCCTTAGTTGAATGTTCATTGGACCACATTTCACTAGGAGCTCAAAGGTTTAAAAAAAAATTAAAGAATATTTATCAGATTTTGGAAATATGATATTTTTAACTCTCATAATCAGTCTGCCCATTGCGTGGGTTTCAGGACTCTGTTACATATAGAAATGGAGGCAGAGAATTGCCTATCATCTGTGCATACACGTAGTATCTGTGGTCCTAAAAGTAGTTATTTGCACTGTTTACTGCATTATTCATAGTTTCTCTACTATCACTTAACATTTCCCATTAGATCCCTTTTTGGCTAAAATAAATTTTACTTTTAAAGGAAGATTTGTCTCACAAACATAAATGGAACATTGGTGTCCCTGGCTATAAATAGAAAGTATGTGAAAAAACAAAATGGCATTATTAAATTCTAGCCGGACACTGGTTTCTGCCAAAGTTCAAAGCCCAAGGCCTGCTCTCTCTTTATTTAAAAAAATGACTAGAAAGAACCAGAGTATTGATAAAGATGTATTAGCACCAAACTTGATCTTCTATTCTCCTTGATTTAAAGATAAGGATTAGAGAATTGAAAAAGCAATAACTTCTTCACTGGGGGGCATTATTTAATGTCAGGCTCATGTGCTACCTACAATTATTGCATACCACCTGTGTTTGTCAGCTTTTCATCGCTCTGACAAAATACCCGAGAAAAACATCTTAAAGAAGGAAAACTTTATTTGGGCCCACGGTTTCAGTCCATGGTCATTTGACTCTGTTGTCTCTGGCCTGTGTAAGAAGAACATCATGGCAGAGAGGGTGTCCTGGAGCGAAGCTGCTCACCTCACCGAGGCCCAGAAGCAGAGTGTGGGGGTTCCAGGACAAGTTTTAAATTTCCAGGCCATGTCCCCAGTGACCTACTTCCTCCAACTAGGCCCCAACTCCTAATACCCATTCATCTATGAACTCCTCGAGGGACTAGCCCATTGGTGAGGTTAGTGCCCTCAAGATTCAACTTCTTCCCCAAAGCCCCACCTCCGGATACTGCTACACTGGGCCCAAGCCCTCAACACATGAGCCCTTGGGGAACATTTCAGATCCACACAGTAATACCACCTTGGTGAGTGACTGAAGGATGCAGCACGCCAGAGGAATTACTGAGCAAGTGCATGGGAGAGGCTGCCTGGTGGCAGGGACACTTGAACTTGGCTTCACACGGCTGGAATGGTTTTGTCCTATTCTATAGGAAATGCCACATGGTAAGGTCATCAGACAGGAGGGGCACATGGTTAGGTCCAATGCTTTCTGAGTGTCCTTGAGGCCGGAATGTTCATGGAATGTAGTGGTGAAGAGGAAGGAGCCTCTATTCCCTTTACTCTTCAGTCTTTTACACAACTTTATTTTTTCTTATCAGTTGCTTCTGGTTCACATTCCTTTTGGAGAATTATTTTTGCAAAGCACCAATCTTTCTCATGAATGGTATGGCTCTCACCAAGGACCCAGTATGGAGCTCACATCCCAACCTCCTTTCTCAATGACAAAGCGCTGGCAATGAACTCAGCGGCAAAGCCGAGTCTGGAACTCAGTCTGGGAGAGACTCGCCAGGCACTCAGCATGCAGTGAACGCTGCCCTTTGACCAGACAGATTGCACCAAGTGCCCACGGAGCATGCGCCTGCAAGGTACCTCACCGCATCTCAAACAGTTCCTTCTGGCGGTTCCAGACCTCGTTTTACCAGTAATAAAGAAAACAACTTTACAAAAAGGCAGTTTATCTATGAACATATTGGCTAACATAACACATCTTTGAGCTAAATGTGTCATTGTAAATGGGCTCATTTTACATCTTCACATATTGTAGGTGCTTTTAAAAAGGCACATGTACAGAAACGATGGAACTGTAATGGGTTATGAGCCAATTAGCCCAGACTATGCATTAATCTGACTTTACCGTGATACAGTCTTTATTTTTCTTAATGGGGTGTGGGAGGAGGCAAAGGAGACAAACTAATAACAAATCACTTATTTAGACAGAAATCTATCCAGCCTATTTTAAATTGTCATCACCAGGATGTTTCCTGATTTAAAAATGTTTTGCATGATGATATACAGTCCAATATTATATACAATTAGTCACACCAGCGTAACTCTTTAAAGACTCATCTCCCAATATCTAATCAATCACTAAATCCTATTTCTTCCATCATTAAAATACGTCTGGGATTTTTTTTATTTCCATCTCTATCGCCAATTCGATCACCCAAGTCAATATCCTTTCTCATTAGACAATTGTGGAAATCTCCTTCTTGGTCTCCCTCTTTGCATTCTTGTCCTCATAATCCATTATCCAAACAGTAGCAAGAGGAATCTTCTAATCCTGTCGCCCACTCTTTAAATTCCTCAGGGGATCCTCACTGATCTCTGGATGGAGTCCAATTTCCTTCTGAAATCTTACAAGTCTCTGCATTTTTTTTTGTGTGTGGTACCGGGGATTGAACCCAGGGGCGTTCTACCTCCGCGCTACACCTCTGGCCCTATTTTTTGTCCTTTTATTTTGAAACCGGGTCTCACAAAGTTGCAGAGGGCCTCACTAAGTAGCTGAGGCTGGCCGCAAACCCGGATCCTCTGGTCTCCGCCTCCCAAGTACTGGGATTACAAGCATGCGCCACCACGCCCGGCTTAAGTCTCTGCATTTCTCCTGTCTGTCTCCCTCTCTGGCTGCATCTCTCACCTCATGCTTTCTTGTTCATAGTCTGCTGACCTCCAACTGTGGTATGGACGCAGCATTCCAGGGTAGTGGTTGGAATTGTGAGCCCTGGCTTCCCAGCTGTACAATCTTGGGCCAGTCACATAACTTCCTTACTTGCCTCATCCGTAGAACAGGGGCAATAATGCTCTCAGGATTATATGGGTTAAAATAACTTAGAGCAAGGGTGGGCTTGCCAGAGGCCATAGAGCATTTTGAGATTTTATTCTGTCTGGGAAAGGGGCTCTCTTTTCCATCTCCTTCCTACTTGGCAAATCCCAGTTACTCATCAAATTCTATGTTTTGTGGGCCAAATTGTGTACCATGCTCCCCAAAATTTATATGTTGAAGTCCTAACCCCCATTATTTCAAAATGTAACTGTATTTTGAAATAAGGTCTTTAAGTAGATCATCACATTTAAGTGAAGCCATTAGGGTGCACCTTAATCCAGTCTGCCCAGTGTTCTTATAAGAAGAAGAAATTTGGATGCACAAAAAGACACAATAAATGAACATACACAGAGGAAAGACCATAAAAGAGCCTCGTAAGCCAGGTGTGGTGGTACACAGCTGTAGTCTCAGCTACTTGGGAGGCAGAGGCAGGAGGATGGTAAGTTCAAAGCCAGCCTTGGCAACCTAGCAAGACCCTGTCTCAAAATAAAATTAGAAGGGCTGCAGATGTAGCTCAGTGATAGACTGCTTGCCTATCCTGCAAGGGGCCTTGGGTTCAATCCTTGGCTCTGCAGTAAGTAAATTAATTAACTAATTAATTAATTAATAGAGTGGCCATCTATATGTGAGGCCTCAGGAGAAACCAAACCTCCTGACACTTTGATCTTTTACTTTTAGCCCCAGAAATGTGAGAAAATACATTTCTGATGTTTAATGCACCCAGTCTATCATTTCTACTTAAATGGCAGCCCAGAAAACTAATATATTTACAGATTTGGGACTTACCAAGCTTGCATGATTCTGTGAGACAATTCCTTAAAATTATCTATCTATCTATCTATCTATCTATCATCTATTTATCTTTCAATCTATCATCCATCTTTCTATAATTTATCATCCATCCATCAATTATCCATCTTTCTATCATCCATCAATCATACATTTTTCTATTATCTACCTATCATCCATCTATCTTTCTATCATCTATCTGTCCATCATCCATATATTATCTATCTATCTATCTATCTATCTATCTATCTATCAGCTATCATCTGCCTATCTGCAATCTGTTGGTTCTGTTTCTCTGGAGAACTCTAATACACTGGCCTAAGAACAATTTCCTTAGGAGGATGTTCTTGCTCAAATACTCAAGTTGGTTCTCCTGGTGAGGGTTCTCAGGACACCTGCATGTTTCCTTCCAACACCTTAGGCTTAAATGACTACATCTGGGATCATGTGTTTACCATCCATCTACCCATCAGACAGTGATGTCTGAAGTGAAGGGCCAGGTCTATTCAGTGTTGCACTCCAAGAACCTATCATGGTAAATTAGTGTTGGATGACTAAACATGGAAAATCCAATGAAGCCCAGAGCTCATAGCATCCCCCTGCTCTTATAACTCACAAGAAAACTAAGGAACACGTCTTTTGGTTGAGATGATTCCTATACTCACCAATATGATTAATATATTCATCACCCCTCAGTCTGTTATTTTAAACTAATATTTTACCAGGTTCATATATTCAGTGGAAGAAGAATTTTACTCCAAATCCCCTATTATTATGGCTCCTTGTACCTTAAAGTCATACCGGTGCATTCAATAGAAATGTGACTGGGCGCGAGATGGAGCAGCTATGATTGACAACAGTGACAATAGACTTTGAAGCAAGACGTGAGGGGGGTGTACTGACTGGATTCTATATTTAATATTTCCAAGCAAATGAATGCCATCCCTTCTGTGAGACTTAGTTATGCTTCAGGGCATGACATTTTAGCCATGAATTTATTGTCAGTATTTTTGCATGTCGGATTGTAAATTTCTGGTTCTTAAATAAAAATAATGCCACCTTTTTTATTTGTAAGGTAAACCACAGGGCACAGGAAAAAAAATGAACCCATGGGTTTGGCAGGTACAGAATTGTGCTGCTCTCTTGGACATCTTCCATTTCCTTACCTCTTTCCTCAACTCAAAAATGCCTACTCCCCTCCCTGTGAGGGGATGATATAGATATTTCTAAAGACTTCTTCTTACTGCTTCTGATTGCCCAGGAAGGCAACCAAGAAGATGAATGCCTTCGATGCCACATCTTCCTGGACTTTTCAGAAAGGATCCCCTACAATTGTCTCCTCTCTCTCTCTCTCTCTCTCTCTCTCTCTCTTCCTCTATCTCTATCTCTATCCCTATCCCTCCCTCCCTCCTCCATCCATCCATCCATCCATCCATCAATCTATCTATCTATCTATCTCTATCCCTATCTCCTCTTCTCTTCTTTTCTCTTCTCTTCTCCTCTTCTCTCTCTCTCTCTCTCTCTCTCTCTCTCTCTCTCTCTCATTTAAGTATTTCTGAAATAAACAGTTATTACAGGCCTATAATATTCCTGGTATTTTGAGAGATGCTGGGAAAAATGAGAATGAACAAGAGTCATCTGTCCTCCCGGAGCTCTAACAGGTGCTGACATTGCTGAGTGATGAGTGCTCTGATAACAGAAGCCTGGGTCCCCTGAGCTCAGGTCAGGAGCTCCTCACATTGTGCTGTGTGGCAAGGGATCAAGGAAAGTTTCTTGGAGGGTGTGAGATCTAAACTGACACCCAGAGAATGGGTAAGTTCACCAGGTGAAGGTGCGGGCATGTGCGGAGGTCAATGTAAAGGACATATTCCATACAAAAGACTCCAACCACACTGCTCCCTGATTTCGTCCATCTTACTCACTAATCATTGGCTCCATCTGGAAACTCTGCCCCTCCCCTGTTGATCCATATCCCACCTAGCTTTCCAGGCCTGGGTAAAATACTATTCCGTGCAGGAATCCTTCTCTGATGTCCCACAGAAGTCAGCTGGTTCCAGTAATTGCTGGAACAGCCATAGCCAGCCTGAATGTCCATCCCTCCACCAGGCCTTCAGTGAGGGCTCACCTTAGGCAAGCCGCATACAACTGGCTTGTGTATGGGACACAAACATGTATTCCATAAAATCGCAGTAATGGAAAACATGTCTGAAAATAATTTATATTATTGAACACGCATATTTGTAGTCTTGGGGAGACACTAAATGAAAGAAACCACACAGACAGCATAGCCATTCTTTCTTTTTAAAATTTTTTTCTTTTGTTCTATTTCTCATGTTCGGTATTTCTCATAGCACCCAGTTCCAACCCAAAACACATCCATCCGAGCCACTTCTCTCTCTTAAGTAAGCCATTCTCTTTTCTTTACAGCACAATAGTGGAGAGAGGGAGGTGGGGAAAGTGGTATTAATGCTCAGTACTTTTTCTCTTCACAAGTAAGTTGATTTTGTGATATTGATATCTTATCTCCCTCACCAGGCCGGTGATTAATATTTAAGTCTGAGAAATTCCCAGTCACTATTTCTAAAACTTCACCAGGTGTGGTAGCACGCACCTGTAATCCCAGTACTTGGGAGGCTGAGTCGGGAGGATCACAGGTTTGAGACCAGCCTCAGCAACTTAGTTACACTCTCAGCAACCTAGCAAGACCCAAATAAAAAGGGATGAGGGTGTAGATCAGAAGTAGAACACCTCTGAGTTCAACCCCTAGTACCACAAAACAAAAACAAACAAACAAACAAAAACTTCTACAAAGAAAAATCCCCCAAGAATATAAGAAAACCGCATCCTTTCTTAACCTCCACTTCCCCCATTATGCATTCTATCGATTCTTTAGCCACCATTGAATATGGACTGTGATAAAATAGAGGCAAAAGACTTGTTACTCAAGTTCAGGGACCCCATGGTTTTCTTTCAATATAAATTTAAGCTTTCAGAGGAGGTTACCCTAGGGAAGGCTTCATCTTTGCTTCTTAACCTTGGGACTGTGCTATAGAATTGCTTAGAAAAAGGAGTTAATGAGGCCAAAGTCTATATAAAGTTTAATTAGGTTTGCACAAGGGGAAAGTCTTTTCTTCAACATAGGTCTGTGACTGTGGATACTGCCAGACATCTTACAAATTCAAGCCACTGATCAGAGAAAAACAATTAGAAAAGAATTATTAATGCCTTAGAAAAATAAAATTAAAAAAAATTAGCACCTTTGGTGAAACAACACAGCAAGAGGCCCACGGCAGACAGGTCATGGCGGGCAGGTCAACAGATCATCTTTGTACACAAAGCCAAGCATTTTCCTGAGGCAGAATCTCAGAACTTCCCAGAAGGGGCCAAATATCAGGCCCATGAATAAACCTACTCTATAAACACAGGAAAAGCTATTGACCCATAGTTTAAGAAGGAGCTAAAGGTATTTCCTTGAGAATTAAGCCTGCAATAAATCTTCTCATTCACAAAAATGACCCATGTTCCCTCGCCCTTGATATCTACACAATTTCTCTCATCCAGTATAAAGAAGAATTATCAAAATGTATGCTAGAAATATTATAAAGAGCTGCCATGCCTGTTTCAGAATCACTCCCAGGAGGGGTCTGCACAGCAATTCAAGATAGGCCATGAAAGTGATTGGATTAATTATAACACATCGGAAAAATTTCAAGTGGGGAAATATAAAAATTCTGATGGAAATTATTCCCAGGAATGCTCTTAATATATCAGAGTTACCATCCGAACCTTGAGCTGGTGTGAGAATTCACTAATGGTCTGAAAGTGTTCACAGCTATAAACACATATAATCTACTTATTATGTCATTTTCAAATACCTACTTAGGGTTGAATATGAATTGGCGGGGCTTAGGTACATGGTAGAAACATGGTGGTGAGCAGGCAGACAGAATCCTATCCCCATGGGCGTGGATTCCAGAAGGAAACAGGAAATGCATTCACCTAAAATGCACGGTCACAACCGGCAATAAGAGGTGAGAGGGCAAAGAAAGCAACATAAGAAGGGAGAGAGTGGTAAGGGTTGGAGTGTGGTGGTCATTTTAGGTAGGGTAGTACAGGAGACTTCTCCAAAGAGGTTTCATTTTAATAGAGACTGGAATGACTGAGAGGGGTATGCCAAAAACAGATGCAGAGGAATGAGAATGAGCTTAGGGACCCAGGGTAACATCGTGGAAATGGATGGCTAAAACAGGCACTGTGGAGAAAAAGACTTTTTTTTTAATGCTAGGAATTGAACCCAGGGTCGTTCTGCCTCTGAGCTACACCCCCAGCTCTTTTTGTGTTTACATGTTATTATACTTTTATTGGTGCACTGTCGTCTCACAGCATACTATAGTTCACAGGGGCATACAAGCACACAGTACTTGGTGAGTTTTCCCCCGGCTCCTTCCCCTTCCCCGTACATGATATTGAGATTGGCATTGGTAATTTCACATATGTACATAACTTCAGAGGAAGTGTTTCCTTCAGTGATTCTCCCTCCCCACACACACTTTCCTCTAGAACCCCTCAATTGCTCCACTGGGGCTTCTTCTCCATTATCTAAAGTCCCTCTTCTATACCAATTACTCCCTAGCTTTTGCACATGAGAGAAAACATATGACCCTTCACTTTCTGTGACTGGCTAATCTCACTTAAATAATATTCTCCAGGTCCATCCATTTTCCTGTAAATGGCATAATTTTTTCTTCTTTATCTGAGTAGAATTCCATTGTGTTTATATCCCATAATTTTGTAATTCATTCATCTGTTGATGGATACCTAGGCTGGTTCTATAATTTGGCTGTTATGAATTGTGCTTCTATAAACATGGATATGTACTTATTACTATAATATTCTGATTTCAGTCCCTTTGGAAAGACACCCAGGCATGGTATAATTGGATCGTATGGTGGATTCATTCCCAGTTTTCCGAGGAATTTCCACATTGATCTCCATAGCAGCTGCACTAATTTGCAATCCCAACTATAGTATACAAGAGTTCCTATTTTCCCACATCCTCACCAGCATTTATTGTTGTTTAACTTCTTGATGACTGCCATTCTAATTGGGGTTAGATGGAATCTCAGTATAGTTTTGATTTGCATCTCCCTCATTGCTAATGATATTGAACATTTTTTCATGTACTTATTGGCCATTTGTATCTCTTCTTTTGTAAAGTGTCTATTTAGTTCAATTGCCCATTTCTTGATTGGGTTTTTTTTTAGTGTTAAGTCTTTTAAGTACTTTGTATATTCTAGATATTAGTCCTTTATTAGAGGAATAGCTGACAAAGATCTTTTCCCATTCTGTAGTCTCTCTTTTTAGACTCGTGATGGTTTCCTTTGATGAACAGAAACTTTTTAGTTTAATGCCACCCCATTTATTAATTCTTGTTTTAATTTCCTGAGCTTTGGAGGTCTTATTGAGGAAGTTTCAACCTCTGTCTATATGTTGGAGTGTTGGACCTATGCCCTCCTCTAGTAATTTTAAAGTCTCTGGTCTAATTTCCAGGTCTTTGATCCATCTTGCGTTGACTCTTGTGCAAGGTGAGAGGTAGGAATTTAGTTTCATTTTTCTACAAATGGATAACCAGTTTTCCCAACACCATTTGTTGATAGGCTGTCTTTTCTCCAATATATGTGTCTGGCTCCTTTGTCGAAAATAAATTGGCATTAAGTGTGTTAAATTTTTTTCTGTATCTTCTATTACGTTCCATTGGTCTGTCTGTTTTTGTGCCAATACCATGCTGTGTTATTACTAGAGCTCTGTAGTATAATTTGAAGTAAAGTATTGTGATGCCTCCTGCATGGTTCTTATTGCTGAGAATTGTCTACCAAAATGGCCATTCTACCAAAAGTTAACTACAGACTCAATGCAATCCCTATTAAAATACCAATGACATTCTTCACAGAATCAGTCCTAAAATTCATATGGAAAAACAAAGACCCAGAATAGAAAATGACTTTTTGAAGGGAGTGAAGCAAGCACATGAGATACTAATTGGTCAAATGGGTCATCTTTCTAGATTTCAGGTTCCCCCCAAATGATGCAGATGTAACTATGGGAGACATCCGTTGGACTATTCAAGTTGCCCATGAATGGGATGTGGAGTGGCTCAGACATTTACTATGACTATATCAAAGGGGAATAGTACCAAGAAGTCTGATAGCATCATCTCAAAGAAACACATGTTTAGGAGAGGGAAGTTGTCTAGAAAAGCAATGGGAAAAGGGGGAGGGTGTTCTATCTTCAAGCTCTGGCCCAAGATTTTTTTAAAAAGTCATCATTTGGGAAGAAATTTTAGAGAACTGCATATAGGAGATCTTGATGATATGAGTCTCATACAATACAGGTAGAAAGGTTTGGGGATGTAGGAGCATTAGGAAATGGAAAATAATGTGAGGCTTTACTGAGTTGCATGTGCCATTTGGGGGCACAAAGAGTACCACAAGTTCTCTGAGGTGGGAGGATACTTTGGGAGATATTGGACATATTTGTGACCTTGATGGTGGTGATGGGTATAAACTCACCCCCAAATTCATCAAGATGCATACATTAAATGTATACAACTTTTCATATATCAAAAAAGTGTATCACAGGTTATATATGTGTAATAGTGTCATAACCTTCTATCCTGTGATAATGGGAACGTGTCAAAGTAGATAGTAATAAAAAGCCATCAGGATGATGTGCCAAAAAGACGAAGCATTGCAATTTCTTGCACTTTCTTCCTTAGCCCTTAGCACAGAATTTAATTGATATCCAGCTTTATTATATAAATTTTAGAGATTGATATGTTATCTAAATAGATACTGAGATTTCAGATAGTGAGCTGCACTCCCAATGGATAGAAATTTGGAGAGCTGAAAGATAAAACTGACTTCTCACATCCAACAGTGCTTGTCAACTTAGCCAAGATGCCTTCTACTGCAGTAACAAGGGCACATCACCCAAATGCACTGACTTTTCTATTTTGGTGAACAGAGGGGGAAACAGCACTATCAGATAAGATAACATGATGGATGTTCCCAGAACACATGCCTTACTTTGCAAATCCCGAGTCTTTAAAAGTTCCTCAACTTAGCTGAAATTGGTCAGAACTCAAGTTTGGGGATGTGATGTGAAATGGGTTCAAGACTTCCCCTCCTCGGGTACCTCAAAAGTATCGTTCATACTGACCAGCTGAAACTGCAAAGCGAGTTGGCTCTTCCAAGCTCACAAGGTTCATGCTTCTCTTTCAAACTCCAAAGAGAGTAATTGGCCATGTGTGAAGAGCCCCAGTCCTTACTATGGGCTGTTTCATTAAGGGATTTCATCCCTCTTACTGGAGTGGGCTGAGCTTCTGCCGCAGTTTGGAAAAACAGGACAAAGAGTAGAACAAACAGAAGAAAAAGAAAATAGGAGAGTCATTACACCTATGGAATAATGAGGAGAAAGGGGGAGACAAACATAATGAGATGCCAGAGGTCATTTTCCAAGGCAGGAAGTACCTTTCTCTCAATTCAAGTAATGGTTCACTCCATGTTGGATATTACTGTGCTGACATTGAGTTCCGAAGCTTGGTTCTGAGCACACTAGAAAGGATTCATTAGCCAAGAACTTTATGCAAACAGAGGCTAAAACAGATAGGAGGCCGATTCCACTCTCTCTGTACTTCTTGAAATCTATTTATTCACTATCAAAAAGAAAGGGTAGAATGACCGATGTAGCTTCATAGTTAACATAGCAATAGTCTTGTGGTTTAACTATAATGATTGTTTACACGGACATGTACTGTGATATCCTCATTTCTGGTGCTCCTGAAACAACAGAATGCCTTTTTAGATAATAAATGATGTTTTCTCCCTGTATGCCCCACCATTCCCTTTGCCCATCGCAGCATCCTCACCACCAGCAGAGGTTTTGCCAAGGCTTTCTGGAAATGACCATGTCAAATAGAGACAATGGGCCTCTGAGGAGTAACCAGTATGGAGGAAGACCCCAGGAGCCTTGATAACATAGTGCCTCATAAGACCCTAGGACCTTAGCATAACCCTGGGGAGCTAGGAGACCTCAATTTGAGGCTGAATCTCCTGCCAAGTAGGAAGCATAGAAGATCAGAGTCAAATTATGTTGATTTACTGAAATTTAAAAATGTATCCTTTGAGTTGGTTTTCTGAGCTCCGTGCCTAATAAAAATGTCAATCCCTCTCAAAATGCATGCAATATCCCCACATCTCTATATTTGTGCTGTATTGTAGAAGATTGTCCTGGCTCTATAAACACCAAACTGTTAACAAAACTACTTTAGAGGATCCAGCTGAGTGTGTGTGCAAGAGGAGAAAAGGAGACTATCATTTTGTCACATTTCTTATTGTTTGATTTTTTTAAAAAATCAATAGGCAATAATCACCATCATAATTTTAAAAAGAAAAAGACCCAAGAACATTTAAGATACTCACTTTTATTTATGATCCAATGGGTACTCTTGGAAGCTGCTAGGACAAGTAAGTGTGGTCCAGATCACACCAATGGTGTAAACAAGCAGGAAGTCTCCCACAACACTGCTACAGAGAGAAAGAAGGCCTTTACTTCTCCCTCCTTCCCTCCACTCTTTCCTCTTCCTTTCTCCACTTCTCCTCTCTTCCATTCTTTCTTTCTTTAAAATAAAACAGTACAATTCCCGCGAACACTCCAGTTGCCTGATCGGTATGTTAATTTAAAACATAAGTCACATCAAGAAACAACACATTCACACACTACATGTGGAATGAGGACCCACCATGGGCTCCACAACATGAAAGGCACAGAGAATACAGAAGTTAAGGAGCCTGACTCAGTCACATGTCCCTTCTCTCTTTATTTATTTATTTATTTTGCGGTACCGGGGATTGAACGCAGGGGCGTTCTACCTCCGCGCTATACCCTCGGCCCTATTTTTTATACTTTATTTTGAAACCAGGTCTCATGAAGTTGCAGAGGGCCTCACTAGGTAGAGAGAGAGAGAGAGAGAGACAGGGAAAGAGAGAGAGAGAGAGCTGAGGTTGGCCGTGAACCCGGATCCTCCAGTCTCCACCTCCCAAAGTACTGGGATTACAAGCGTGCACCACCACGCCCGGCTTCACGTGTCCCCTCTCTGATGGAGACCATATTCTACTTGCAATCTGGGTTGAAAATTCTCAGTTTGGACTAGGAAACTTCTAGAACAAAGAAATGGGCTTTTCACAATTTGCCGAAAATTGCTTCCATGAGTGGGAAAAGTAGGCACAGAGCAGCTCCACCAGACATGTCAATCTATTTGCTACCAGAGCAGATTTTGCCTTTTCTGCTCCAACCAATGCACACATGGCCTCTGTGTGTGTGCTGCATGGAGGCAGCACTGTGTTCACATGAGGGAAGCTGGGGTTGGAGTCGGGCTGGCTGGTGGCCCAAGAAATAGTTTGACTGTAAGAAAAGGGTACCTGACATGCAGATTATCTCCACAAATATATATATTTTTTGAATATATATATGAATATATATGAATATATTATATATATGAATATACAATATATATATATATGAATCCAAATCCAAAGAGGACTTCACCAAAAGGTAGGAAGATAGAAGCAACCCCTGGAGTGAGTCTGAGATCCACTAATAAAGAGCACTGGCGTGAAGAGCCTTCAATCCTGCAGTTATGAGCTCTGACTTTGATACCAACAACAACAAACAACAAAAATTTTAATGTGATGTCCCAGTTGTCTTGGCCAAAAGTCCCTATAAGTTCCATCTGTCCTCATGTAGCATGAAGCACAAACTTAAAAGTAAAAAGGAAGTTGGAAATGTGCATATTGTATTCATGTATAAAGCAGGTTACACATCAACCCAGAAAATTCTCACCTTCATTTATCAGAATTTAAGACATACCAAAGGGATTGAAACTGGAAAACAACAGTAATATATGCATACCCATGTTCATAGCAGCACAATTCACAGTGGCCAAATTATGGAACCAACCTAGATGTCCATCAACAGATGAATGGATCACAAAATTATGGGAAATACACACAGTGGAATTCTACTCAGCAATAAAGAAGAACAAAATAACAGTATTTGCAAGAAAATGGAAAGATCTGGAGAACATTATGTTAAGTGAGATTAGCCAATCACAAAAAAGAAGGGACATATGTTTTCATTAATATGCACAACTTAGGGAGTAGTGGGGACACAAAAGGGGCTCCAATGACAACAGAGAACCCTCAGTGGTGCAAGGGAAGGGGTACAAGGGAAGGGGAAGGGTAAGAAAGAAGTGAATCCATGGAATTACTGTCATAAACAATGTGTATATATGAGATTATACCAACATCATTCTCAGTACTACATGTGGGGGGGAGGTGGGGGGGAG
>PVJS01041779.1:0-17816 GCA_004027185.1 Glis glis
AGAGAGAGAGAGAGAGAGAGACAGGGAGAGAGAGAGAGAGAGAGAGAGAGCGCTGAGGCTGGCTGCGAACCCAGATCCTTCGGTCTCTGCCTCCCAAAGTACTGGGATTACAAGTGTGTGCCACCACGCCCAGCTCCGACCTTTTTTATTTTTTTGTTTTGAAATAGGGCCTCACTATGTTGCTGAGGCTAGTCTTGAACCTATGACCCTCCTGTTTCATCCTCCCAAGTACTGGGATTACAGACGTGTGCTGCCACACCTGGCTTACTGATCACTTTCTAATAAGGATGAAAGTGTCCAAGAAATAGTTAATGACCAAAAACAATTTCAGAATCCCATGTTTAGCACTGTTGTAGAAGGACTAAAGGAGATAGAGTTGCATGTGTATGTGGGAGGGGGGAGTTGGGAATACAAACCACACATTATGTATATATAATATATATAATATATATATGATATGAGAAATGAGAACAATTTAACTAAAGTTCTAGTGGTTTAATTTTGAACCAACTAACTTGATAGGAAGCATCTCTCATCGTGTGTGTTGATCCACTTTTTCAAATCTAAAATGCATTTTATTCCAGTTAATTGTGTTAATGTGGTTATCTTTAGGTCATATAATTATAACACATTCTAACTTTTTCATTATACTTTTTGAAGTTTTGAGAATTTGTAACCATATGTTTTACTCCAGGTAAGAAAAAGGAAAAATGCCCATTAGTTTTCTACCTACACAAAGAACTAATTTGTAGCTATTTAATTCCTCCATGAATCATGAAGTAACCTGTGCTTTAGAAAAATCAGAATGAAACAATATACAGTTATTCAAAGTCAATACAAATGACCATATTTAAACTGCAGCAACAATACAATCAAAAAGAGAATAAATAAAAAGCACAGTAGCTATTACCTCTAATGATTTTAGCTTAGCAAAACAAATCCTAAGGGAAAAAGAAAAACATTCCCCAAACTTCAACTTTATGGAGAGGAAAATCTAACCCTTTTATCAACTTCATATGGAAATAAGTCAGAAGCTTCAGTTCAATAAATATTTATTCCCTGCTGCCCACTATGTGGCTGTATGATAGCAGAACATGTGCAAGATCTATAAGAAATCGAATATCACAGAGAATGGGTCTGAAAGAAGCAAGAAAAATGTGGGAAGATATAAAACAAAATTATCAGAGGTTGACTGCATAGTAAGGTTATGGACAATGGTTCTTCTCATTTTGCTTCTTGGCCTATTCCTAAGTTGTTTGTACCTTGGTCTCTCCCCCCGCCCCCCTTTCGTATGACTTTTCTATCCACATTGGATCCTGATGCTCCTTTGTAACCTTTATATTAGCTTCCTGTCTCCACAGTTCTGTCCTGGGTAATAGCATACTAGTGCACAGAAACACTTCATATTTCAAGTTTTAGCACCCCTTCCTGTCCCTGCCTGGACACCATTGCCAATCTAAATGCCCACTTCAGAAAGTCCCACAACCCCTCTGAGTCCTTCTCCAACCTCCAATTTTTTAAATACATGTCTTTTTCACCAATGGTCATTTTGTGATATGGTGCCTGTACCATATCACAAAATGTGACTTAAGACTTTAGCCTACAGAGTACATTGCAAAGCAATTTCACATAAAATATTTCATTCTGTGAGATTAGATAAACTGATATCTATCCCCCCTTTTCTCCCTCTTTGATATGTGGAATTGTACCCGGGGACTTTCTACCTCTGAATTACACTCCCAGCCTTTTTATTTTGAAACAGGATCTCCTGAAGTTTGAAACATGCTGGCCTCAAACCTGTGATTCTCCTGTCTCAGCCTCCTAAATACTGGGATTATAGGCACACTCCACCATGCCTGGCTTAACCTCTAATTTTATTGTGTGGGAAAACAATGAACTGACTTGCTTAAAATTCTGAGGAGCCAAGGTCAAGAGCACAGTGTTTCTGATTCTTGATATAATTTTATTTTCAGCATATGGGGCTACACTTAGTTTATTTTTATCTTAAAATTTTTCTCTGTATCTATACTATAAATAAATTCTATGAGATCATGGGCCCTTTAGCACATAAAAGTATAATATAATTAAGAGTTGTTCTATAATATTGTTGATTGTTTAATACTTTGGCAATACCTTTGAGAAGTATAAATTTTAAATCAAAGCAAATTTTCCTGGCTTACCTTTAACAGATAAACCTTTCAGTAATAAATCTGTAAATCTGTCCTATAAGCTTTTAATATTTCATGTTAAAGCATATGTACTTATTTATTTTTAGATGTAAGCAGGGCATTAAGAAATAAAACCAGGCTGGGCATGGTGGCACACACATAATCCCAGTACTTGGCAGGCTGAGACAGGAGGATTGCAGGTTCAAGGCCAGTCTCAGCAATGTAGTGAGACTCTTAGCAACTTAGTGAGTCCCTGTTTCAAACCAAAAAAATTTTTTAGAAGGGCTGGGGGTATAGCTCATTGGTAGAATACTCTTGGGTTCAATCCCCAGTAACAAAAGGAAGGAAGGAAGGAAAGAAGGAAGGAAGGAAGGAAGGAAGGAAGGAAGGAACCCCACCATTTGAAAAGAGGAGCCTGTTGGCACTTAACACCTAGAAGGGAAAGTTATAGCTGAGTGACTTATTGAGGAGAGGAGCACAACTGATCAACACTCTCACTGGAGTAGGAGAAAAGGAAATCTTAGGGCAAGAGAGAGGCATAGTAAAATTTGTGATCTGGGGTTTTTTTCTAAATTTTCTGTATTTTTGACAAGAGTGTCAGAGCAGGATCTCACAGAGACAAGGTGAGTTTCCACAACATTTTCCAGGTACCCATGAGCCAAGATTTCCAACCACTGGTGGTTTCTAAGTGGAAAATATCCTGACTGGTTGATCTAGCTAGGGTAGCAAAGTTTCCTGGTGTGCCTTAATGCTCTGGCTGAGTTGGTTGGAATAAGGAGGGAGCTGTTCTACTCACAAGCTCAGGGTAGGCAGTGAATACTTGGGAAAGCAACAGTTTGCTTATTGTAGTACAAGCCAAAATCTAGTTACATGGCAAATGATGTTGCACTCAGAATGAGAAGGTGTGGCTCTCTGCAAGCCAGGAGGAGGATCCTCACCAGAACCCAACTGTGTTGTCACCATGATCTCAGATTTCTAGAACTGTGAGAAGTTAAATGTCTTCTTTTAAACCATCCACTTTATGGTATTTTGTTATGGCAACTTGAGCTAACTGATACATCCACAAATTCATGTTTAAAATGTGTTGAAAGGCCAACATTTAAAAATGGATAGAACTTGACTTCACTTGAAAAATCAAGAGTTCGTGTCCAGGGTGTCCACCTTTCTTTTTTTTTTTTTTTTTTTTGCAGTACCGGGAATTGAACCCAGAGGCATTCTACCTCTGCGCTACACCCCCCCGCCCTATTTTTTATACTTTATTTTGAAACCGGGTCTCATGAAGTTGTGGAGGCCTCACTAAGTAGAGACAGAGAGAGAGACAGGGAGAGAGAGAGAGAGAGAAAGAGAGAGAGAGCGCTGAGGCTGGCCGTGAACCCGGATCCTCCGGTCTCCGCCTCCCAAAGTACTGGTATTACAAGCGTGCGCCACCACACACACACAGCATTTGACCAGGTCTGGTTAGTGGCTGCTCCCTTTTAGTAATATGTGTACCCAGTTAACAATCCCACCTTATTTTCTCATCCATGGTTGTCTTTTAGATTTTACTGGGATGCCATTTGAATTTGTGACCCCTTCTCTAAATTAATTAGATCTACAAAAGAGATGAAAGTTTAAATCTTAAAATAATTTAAGGTATACTGTATTTACAAAGTAAATCATTTTATGACTTATACCACAACCCTAATAAAAGGCAGAAAGCAGAACACTTCAGAAAGTAGTAAAGTATGGCAAATAAAATTTGTAACATCAGTTTATAGTTTGACAAACTCCTTCCTACCCTCCCTTTTTCCTTGAATTTTTCTTGGAGGTTTTATTCCACTAATTGTCCTTACCCCCACATCACCATACAAAAAAGTATCTTTGGTACAGTTAGTGATGATATGAGAGAGTTGCATAACAAAATAATTAGAATTAAGAAAGAAGAGAAAAAGCATTGATATATTAAATCTTCCATGACTTGTAAAACATTATTAAACTCTTTTATGAACTACTCTAAGAATCCTGTCCTATTCTCACTAAATTTCTTAGTCTCATTTTTATTATTCAGAAAATGAGGAAGAACTAGCTATTTTCTTCAATAGGAACACATACATATCTTAGAGGATAGAAAGATATCTTAGAAATTAGTACTGGATTTTAGTCCTGAAAGGATCTTGAGAAAATCAGGTACATAGAAAAAACAGAATAATATATAATATATATAATATTCTAGGCTTTTCTTCCCTATTTCCTCTTTACTGAGGATTTGTTTTTGGGTGTAGTATCTCCCCTGAACCCCCACCAAATCTTGATTTTCTTTTCATGCAGTTTTTTCCTGTTGTGTCCTTCTCATTTCAACAAGTGACTACTTACTGTTGCATTTCCCAAGATGGAGACTTGCATGAAGATGCTTCATAGGGCTGTGCTCTTGAGTACAACACTAGTGAGGGAATGAATGGTCAGGAAGTAGGAGTAGGAGGAAAGAAAACCTCAATGTAGTTGCAACAGAAGCCTTAGTTCATTTAATTGCCCTTACAATCACTGCTTTCTTGAAACTGTCGAAGTCTTTCATCAACCAGTTCCTTCCTGTGCTCCACGATCTCATCCCACTTCCCCCACTGGGAGGTTTTTAACAAGCGTACTGCTACCACCTGTCAGAAACTAGCAGTGTTCCACAACCCATCAGCGGTGGGGTTCTTATAGCTAGCTGGCCTGAAGGTGCTCCAGTTCTGTGATCTCATTTTAGTCAATTTTCAGGGACCACTCCTGATACTAGTCCTTTGAAAACAGACCATTTGAAGCAGAGATTTGTTTAAGAATGGTTTATTAGGAGTTCGCTTGAGAACTATACCTGCAAAGTGGTCCATTTCTGTCTCCTATTGAATTGCTGCTGGGTCATCTCAACTTATATAAGTAGATGGGTCTGACAGACTCAGCTTATGATGGGCAGCCCTGGCTGCATGGCCATGTGATTCCCCACTGTCAGGCTCTCTGTCTCTATTGGGCCACAGGAGCATGCCAGGAGATGGTTTATGCATGGCACATAAGCAGCATATGCAGAATGAAGATTTCTACTCTCATAGGATATGCCCTTACTCCAGACAATACCTCTTTACATTATGATTCTTCCATTGGAGCTTGCCGAAAACTCCCTGCGTCATCTTATCTTACCACAGACACCTTCAATACCATATGGTCTCTTGAGCTGTAGGGCCCAAGTGGTAGGGCTACACCACAGTTTGAAACTGCTGCAGAAGCATTTCCTACTTGGAGCTCAACATAAAACTTACAGACTTTTATGTCACATGGTAAATGGATCAAAAGAATGCTCTTCAGTGTGGAATATGATGCCATTCAAACTAAATCCAAGAGGTCTGCCAAGCATTGTGCTCTGCTTGGCATTGTAAGTGGTATGAGACGATATGTCTCAGCATGCCCCTGGCAACTGCACTCCTAAAACCTTCGTGGATGTAGTGGGCTCCTGAATCTTTGGAAAGTTAATTCCCTACCATCTAGAACTCATGTGCCTTACCAAGGCAGCTAATGCACTTCCTACTTCTTTATCATCTGGTTGAAAAATATGATTATCAATCAGCAATACAGGGGACCAATATGATGTTCTGTGGAATATTTAAATGTCTTTCAACTATTGTGATAGAGGGTAAGCTCACTAATATAGCTATAAGCAAGAACACAAATGTATAATATTGGCTGTCCAATGTGAATGCAAGCTTCATGGCCCTCCTTCCTAATATATTTGGAAAATGACATATTTGCCAAGTCAATGGCTAAGTATTCTTTTTCTGAGATCATGTTAATCTATGTAAGTACAAACCCCTGTGTGAGAGAAATACTACCTCTATGTCATCCTCCAAGAACCTGCTGGTCATTGTAGATGTCAGATTGGTGGATAAAATGCAGAAAACTTAAAGTTTTACCTGTAAAAATAAGGTCTTTAAGAATTGGGAGACTGAAACAGGAGGATTGCAGGCTTGAGGACGGCCTCAGCAATGTAGCAAGATGCTTAGCAACCTAGTGAGACCCTGTTTGAAAGAAAAACCAAACAAAAAGGTCTGGGGCTGTAGCTCAGAGGTAGAATGATATATCCTGGGTTCAATCCCCAGTACCACCAAAAAAAAAAAAAGAAAAAGAAAAAAAAAAAGGAAGGAAGCAAGGCACTGATCTCTGCCATTCCCTTTAGGATGTAGTTTTCTTTCTTTCCTTCCTTCCTTCCTTCCTTCCTTCCTTCCTTCCTTCCTTCCTTCCTTCCTTCCTTCTTTCCTTCCTTCCTTCCTTCCTTCCTTTCTTTATTTTTTCTGATCCTCTATCTTGGCAAGAAAGTGGGTCATTTTAGAGAGCTTCCTGTACAACTATATCTCTTATCTCATGGGCCAAGGAACAAGGAACAAGTTCAGGTATTCTGCCAACTACCAAGTATGTCTGTTCCAATTAGAAGTTCACAGACTGAGGGAATGGCCATCAGTGGACCAACTGTGAGCCAGAAATGGGCCAGAATTCCATTTATTTTCTGTCTTCATATGTCCTTACTCTAAGCATAGGAAGAGGGGCATGGTGATATTTTGGGGTCACAGGTATGGATGTCAATTTAGATCTTATATCCAACTATCCTTAAAATAGCTGGACATTCTCATTTTCTCAGTGATCAGCTAATAAATGTCCAAAGGTCCCTTCCTGGAAGAACTTGTTACTCTAAACTATGATTCTCCTACTGAGAATTTTCTTCTTAGTCCATGGCTTCAAGTCAAAAAACTTGCTCAGATCTGTGTATGGGCAAAGCATCATGACTTTTTGTTAAGGTGGCCTCCTTCAACTTCCTGATTGCATGTCCTGATGGATACCCTTGGTAGCTGCCTATCCAGCCCCTCGGGATGACACATTCTATTGATTATTTCCATAGCTCTCTGTAGGCTCATCTCTGTCTGCCAGTCCAGGCATGCTTCTCTACATAATCCTGCATACCTTGCTTCTGGATGAAAAGGACTGCCACATTCCCTCTGTTATTCCCCTGTCTTATCACCATCATCAAAACCATCGTTTTATTTATTTATTTTGTTTTTGCAGTACTGGGGATTGAACCCAGGGGCATTCTACCCCCGAGCTACACCCCCACCTCCATATTTTATTCTTTATTTTGAAACAGGGTCCCAGAGGACTGTGCATATGCACCAAACCCCAACAAAGGAAACTAATTCAGAAAACACTTTACTTTTTTTTTGGCACTACTGGGGATTGAACCCCAGGGCATTCTACCTCCGGGCTACACCCCCAGCCATATTTTTTATTCTTTATTTAGAAACAGGGTCTCACTAAGTTGCGGAGGGCCTCACTAAGTAGCTGAGAATGGCCGTGAACCTGGATCCTCCGGTCTCAGCCTCCCAGGTACTAGGATTACAAGCGTGCGCCACTACGCCCTACATGCTCTTGCATGGAGCACAGTCAGCCGGAGATTGTTAGCTTTAAGCAGTATGTCCACGCCACTACATCTTCTCAGAGACTTTGGATTCTTTCCTCCCACTGTGGACTATAACTTTTTCTAATCGCTTGAACTCCTGGTCCAGGGTGTTTTATGATGTCATTTTGTTTGTAATGGCTTTATTATAAAATATAGTTTATGTAATGTGAAATTTACAAATGAACAGTGTACAATTTAATGGTTTTTAGAATATTCACAGAATTGTGGAACTGCCCCCATAAACAGTTTTAGAGCATTTTATCTGCTTGAAAGGAAACAGAGCACCTTTTAGCTGTCACTCTCCACTCTCCTTTCCTAGGCAACCACTGATCCACTTTTTGACTCTATAAATTTGCCTGTTGTGCTTTATATATATGGAATCATAACAATATGTGGATTTTTGTGATTGGCTTCTCTCACTTATTATAATGTTGGCAAGATTTATCTATGTAGTAGTATTTATCAGTGCTTTATTTCTTTTTATTGCTGAATAACGTTCCATTGTATGAATATATCATTTTGTTTGTCTATTCATCTGTTGGACTTTTGGTTTGTTTCTAGTTTTTGACTATTATGAATAACGCTGCTATGAACATTCACGTCCAGCCTTTTTATGTGGACGTGTATGGAATTTCTAGGTCATATGGTGACTCCATACTTAACGTTTTGTGGGATTGCCAGACTTTTCCAAGTGGCTGAACTCTTTTACATTCTCACCAGCAAATTTTGCTGGTTTTATTTTTTTCACATTCTCCCCCAAACTTGTCATTATTTATTTTTGATTAAATCCATCTTAGTGCATGAGAAGTGGTTTTACATTGTGATTTTGATCTGCATTTCCCTGATGACTAATAATGTTCAACATCTTTTTATGTGTTTATTGGAACATGAAATAAGCATGAAAAATGTCTATTCAGATATTTTGCCCACTTTCACATTAGTTTTCTTATTGTTGGATTTTAAGTATTCTTCACATATTCCAAACACAATTCTTTGTGAGATTTATGATCTACAGATATTTTCTGTGTCTCTGTAGGTTGTCATTTCAGTTGCTTGATGGTGGCTTTTCAGGTCCAATAAATATTAATTTTAATAAAGTAAAATTTATCCAACTTTTTATTTTTTGCTTTTGATTTTGGTGTCATATATAGAAAACACAGGTTATGAGTTTTTTGATATGTTAACTTGGTTATGGTACAGTCCCCAGTTATTAATAAACACTAATCTAGGTATTACTGTGCAGGAATTTTGCAGATGTGATTAAAGTTTCATATGAGTTGATTTTAAAGAAGAGGCACTATTTGGAAGGATTTAAATGCAGGGCTGAAACTTCTTTTCTGAGAGAGTAATAATTATTGATGACAAATTTGGCCTGTGCCTGTAGACTTTCCTTCTGCTTTTGATCTTTCCTTCCTGACTTCCTTCCTCATGAATTTGGACTTGCTTAGCCAACCCCCATTAATGTTGGAATGTGTAAGCCAGTCCTTGTAAAAAATAATATATATACATATATGTATAGACAGATATATGTCTATACATATATACATATATGCATATTTATATTATATATATGTATACATATATTACATGCACATATATACACACATATATGTATATATGTGTCTACATGTATGCATCCACACATTTTTTCCTACTGGTTCTGCTTCTCTGGTTGAGCTATGACTATTGCAGTCTTAAATCAAGTTGGTGTCACAGGCTCATCCTATCAAAATTTTTCCAATAAATAGATTAAAATGATTTAAAAAATAAATGATCTCTTTTCCAGCCTTATATTCTGTCCTCTTCCTCTTGTCCAAGTAGTCCCAGAATCCAAAACCATGTTTACTTTCTCCACTTATTTCCTGAAACTCCTTTACTATATACTAATTTCTCTTTTTAACAGATCCAGTAATTCCCTAGCTGGATTATGTCATATGTTTACAAATATTGGCCTAGAATTCATTTGAGAAGGTAGGAATAAATTCTGAGGGGACATGTGTCTTGTAGGGTAGATACCTCTATATGATTTTAAGCAAGAGGGGAACATACATCTTTTTTTTTTGCCGTACCAGGGATTGAACCCAGGGGCGTTCTACCTCCGCGCTACGCCCCCGTCCCTATTTTTTATACTTTATTTTGAAACCGGGTCTCATGAAGTTGCAGAGGGCCTCACTAAGGAGAGAGAGAGAGAGAGAGAGAGAGAGAGAGAGAGAGAGAGAGAGCTGAGGCTGGCCGCAAACCCGGATCCTCCGGTCTCTGCCTCCCAAAGTACTGGGATTACAAGCGTGCGCCACCACGCCCGGCTTGAACATACATACATCTTTGACTGGGAGGACACACTACTTCAGCAGAGAAGTAAGTTCAGGGAAACGTAGTGAATCAATATTTTTTTAGTATATCAATCCAGATAGCTCCTTCATACTTCTGAGTTTCCTAAATCGGAAACTCAACCATGGTTATCAGATTTACTGTGGTTGGGAATTCAATCTTTTCTGGGTTCTTCCAATTTTCTATCTTAGTCTGGGGTTTAAGACTCATGTTTTCTGACCTCTAGCTTCAGTAGATGAATATCTTTTACATTCTGCCAAAAATATATATGTACCTTAGCTTGTTTTTTAAACTTTTTATGTTCATTTATTGGTGCATTGTACTTATACATTTTGATATATGTCAGGGTATGAACATCATACATGCACACATTACACATTTAGCCCTCCCTTCAATCCCACCCTATTCCCTCCCCCTTCCCTCCCTTTCATGCTCCGGATAGTGATTGAGTCTTATAGGTTTGTGTATGTACATCATGTGCTATAGTGTGTTTCCCTCCAAGTTGGTGATCATTCAGTCT
The DNA here is from genome assembly GCA_004027185.1 of Glis glis. Lineage (NCBI taxonomy): Eukaryota > Metazoa > Chordata > Mammalia > Rodentia > Gliridae > Glis > Glis glis. The sequence goes on from PVJS01041779.1 coordinate 10,469, forward strand.
CAGACTTTCATTAACTTGTTCATTTCATTAACGGTTTCCAGAAAGAGCCACAAAAAGCCATAGCATTATATTTATTAATCACTTGAATTCATGCACCAATTAGTGCATTTCCTTCTACTGGTATTTTGTCCCAGTTTGCTACTTTTGAGGATTTTGACAATGGACCCACTATAGCCAGCTGTACTAGCTAGTGTATCTACAAGCCTGCCAGCTGGTGATGTAGATACAAAATCCCATTTCACATTCTACCTTTAAGGGCCATAACTCGCATAAATTGTCTTAGGTTGGATACCCTGGAAGCAGAGATTTGTCTAAAGGAAGTGAGGGCTTTCTAGACAGAGAGAGAAGCTGAACTGCATTTCACAGCAAAGGTCTCTAATGCGCTAAGGAGCTCTGTAGCTGGGGTAGCACTATAGACTTGTCCTGAATTTTGCCCTACATTTTAATGGGCCAAGATTTTTAGCCCATTACTGACCAGTCTCTGTATTGAGGCTGTCTCCAAAGAGGATGTTCAACTTCAGGCAAGGCAGAAACTTTCAGGTAAAATAAATGTCTAGGGAGGGCTTTGGCTACAAGTAATCAGCAGCCAACACTCCCAGAGGCTGAGAATGAGTGTCTCCTGGAATGTGGGAAGGGAGCACTGGACAGGTACCATAGCATCTGCTACATCACATCAACATCCACCAACTTCCCAGGCTCAAAACCTGGGTTCATCTGTTTCTTACAACCCATATCCAATCCATCCGAGTCTGCTTGATGAGACCTCCAAAACAGCCAGAAGTTGTTTACCTCTCACCAATTGCACCATAGAAATCCATATCCAAACTATCATTTTCCTTCACCTGGAAGAGTGTTCCAATATTTTCCCTGCATTAGCTTCTTGCTTTCTACATTTCGTTTTCTTTGCAGCAGAATGATCTGAAAAGGTACCATGTATCATATCTTAAAACCTTCCAATTGGTTCTCATTGCAGGTAGCATAAAATCAATGCTTTTTATCATAGCCCACTCTAATAATATCAGTGGCCACTTTTTAGTCCAGAGCCTGCCAAGTATGTTGCATTCATTATCTCATATAATCCTACAATAGCCCTTCCAATATGTTGTTATTATCACCATTTACAGATAAAGAGCTTATCTTCGTTAGGGCAAATAATTAGTGCAAGATCATATAGCTGGGAAGTAAAGCCTGGTTTTGAGCCCAGTACTGTGTGATTCCAAAGCTCACCATGATGCTGCTGTGACTATTGTTTATATGTGGACTTATAAAAACACTCCAAACTCATGCCCTCATTTTAGACAAACATTGTTTTGGTTTCTCAGACAACTTCTCACCTATGAAATCATCACCATTGTTAGCAATTCATATTATATTTTTTCTTGGGAACATAAAGTATTCAATAAATAAAATTAAATAAAATTTAATTTTGTATTTTGTCCTCATAGGTTGTTTGGAAAACAATTGGGTGGGGAGGTAGTTTCAAATGAGGAAAATAAGATGCTAGGTGTTCCAGGGAACCATGGAGGTAATCACATTAACCAATTCTGAGAACAGGAATGGAGGAATGTCTCCAACTTCTGACCAAGGCATTTCCTACCATGGCATGCTGACTGCCTCCATGGGAGTTTCTTGTTAGGAATACTGATTCCATTTCTTTAGTCACAAACCACTAACATCCTAGAGCAATGTTTGCAGACAAGAATGAAGGAGACTCTAGCCCAAGAAAAGCAGTCTGTGATCATCATTGAATAACTTGGAGTATGGATAGCAAGCTGCAGGGCTTGAGAATTCTTTTGTTTTGTGTTTTGTTTTATTTTTTGAGGGGGGTATACTTGGGATTGAACCCAGGGGTATTCTAATTCTGAGCTACATTCCAGCCCTATTTTATTTTTAATTTTGAAATTAAAAATAGGGTCTCACTAAGTTGCTGAGGGCCTTGCTAAATTGCTGAGACTGGCTTTAAACCTGCAATCCTCTCCTATCTCAGCCTCCCGAGTACTGGGATCACAGGTATGTGCCACCACACCAGGCTCTGACTTCTTAATCCTAGTACAGATTGAAGGGCCTACAACCTCTGAGCACTTGAGAACATTAAAACCAGATGCCTTCTTGTGAAGGTTTGGTTCAGGAGTGATAATTCATCCACACATTTAACTGAAGCTTCATGTCTAAACCTGGGCCACGGCATTTTCTCCAAGAATTGAGAGGGGAGAACAATTGACATTGTTTAGTGCTTTTTGTCTGTTTAGCAAAATGGTCTCGACTCTGAATATAAATAATTATAAATAAAACAAAATGTCAGAAGAGCTGCTAGTTAATATTTAATGACCTGGCGGCAGTGCACATTCCAAAGATTTCCCAATCGGTCGTGTTAATACAGCTATAACCTCCAGCAGACCCAGCTTTCCTCCCAGCTTAGAGCATTCCCCGAGAGCTAATATATCTTCTACTTGAGAACTTTGAAAAAGGCCTGAAAGAACATGGCCAGGTATGTACTGGCTCATTGTGGATACTGGTGTTGTTAGTCCAGAGAAGCTAACAGCAAAAGCCATCTTCTTGCTTGTCACCAAATGATTAAAGGAATACTCATTCTTATCAGCTTCATCAGAATAGATATTCTATGTTAAAAAAGGCCAAGCCATTTTAAAACTGGGAATGCATCCTATTTGTTTATGGAATGTTAGGAAAGGAATCTGAGCTTAAAGGCAGTAAAAGAGCTCAACAGGAAAGAAATGCAAGTTGTAACATTCTTAGTATTTCTGTTGAAAATATAGATATGGAGATCTGTTAAATAAATAACTACTGATTTTTTTAGGTGTAGAAGAAAAGAGTACTTTGCATATATTATTGCATTTGTCCATGTTAAGTTTTTAAGGATTTCTGAAATACTGTAGTAATAATACATACCACTCTGAGTATGACAGGAAATGTGAAGTGTTGGTGCTTTTATCCAGCAATAAAACACTAAATCTTTTCCAAAAGGAATTTCATGGTATTGCATTCCTAAGCAGCTGGCTTGGCTAAAGGATTCTTCTTTTTAGTTTTATTGAGTAGTCTTTGGTCAAGTTTACCTGTTTCTAAATAAGAATGCTATATGTACACACACAAAAAAGCATGAAGTCCATAGAGCCAAGCTTTGATTAGTATTTAGCATAAGGAAATCTGTAAGAAAATTATGTGGTTGCCAGGCCTGTGGGTGCATGGTACTTGAGAGACTAAGAGAAAATGATCACAAGACCAGCATCACCAACTTAGCAAGACTCTCAGCAACCTAGTGACCTAGCAACCTGTTTCAAAACAGACAAACAAACAAACAAACAAACAAACAAAGACAGAAAAAGCTTGGAGTATAGCTCAGAGGTATATTCCCTCTGGGTTCAATATCCAGTACCACCAAATGAAAGAAAGTGATGTGGTTAATGAGGAAAACAATGAGGCACCATGTTTTCTCCATCAAGAGATGAGAGTGTTGTTAAGGGTCATAATAATAGAAATCAATAATTATTTAGTTTTTAGTTTGTGCCAAGAACTAAATGATATCATTTTTTTTGTAAATGATACTGTTGTCCTTTCTGTTACATAGACGAGGATGCTGAGGGAAAGAGGGGGTAAGTAACTTATGCAAGGGTGCTGGAACCTCTACGCGGAATTGCTGGGATCCAAACCCTGGACAGCTAGCTGTGGAGTGCAGGCTATTGATGCCTCCTTTAAATCACCTTTTGATTGGTGGCTTTCCCTTTGCTGAGTGAACATGGTCAATGTCCTCTAATTTTTTTTTCATTCTGTTCCAGTGATCTGATACCTGCCATCACCACTCCCCTGGTGTTGTTTCCAGGATTAACTGAAGTAATATATTTAAAAGCACTTTAAAAGATAATGTGCTCTTCAAATGGGAGGTGATATTACTACATTGTATATGATGGTTAGTTGCTCAAAGCAATGGTCCATTAAATGGTCAGCAATGAGTGAATTTGGTATTCTAATAAACTGAACCACAGTAATAGGCTTCTTCTAGACGTGCACACATTAGTTCTTTCCAGAATTCACAAGCAAGTCAAGGCTCAAACTGCCTCTGAACACGGTTATTTGGAGACACATCGGCATATTTCCGGAGACAGGGAGAAACTGCTATAATTGTTTGCACATGCAGGCATTGTCTCAAATATGATTTTGCTATTTCAGAGATTCCCTTGTCATAACTATCAAAATGACACAAGCAGTACTTTTTCGTAATCTCCATATTTGACGCATGAAAGAAGACTTAATTCCTGTTTGAATAAACAACATAATAAGGTTATTGAGATTAGAGACCATTACTATATAAAATTATGTCTAAGTGGCAGATATAATTAACATTGGATTGTAATTACACTAATTACAAGTCACATTAAGACACTCCAGTAATGACAAAGTGAGAACCCTATAATTGAATGGAATAAGTGGGGAAACATGCTGCTCACACTAATTACCTAAATGAGCTAATATGTCTTCAGAGTGACAGTCAGCCTCAACGTTATTACGCAGACAAGGCAGTTGAGTGAGGTATTTTTAATTTCTTTCTTTTTTTTTTTTTGCTAATTTTCTTTCTTCATTCTCTCCAGGACCTATTTCAAGTCATCAGCAGCTTCACAGAATTTCTCTCTTGAGCCAGAGAAAACAAAAGCTGCGATTAGAGATTTCTCGAACCTTGTTAAAAGAGCGCAGGTATGGCAAAGCTCTGTAAGCCAGGGAGGTTCCAGGCTTGGTGAGGCGTATGGACTGAATACCAACCAGCTGGTTCTCGGGGCTGGATAATGCACTCAAATTCCCCCTCTACGCTGGCATTCCGGCTCACCACATCAAGCAGCCCCCCGCTCACTGTGTCATTTTCCTCATTGAGAATCACCATGTTGTGGGTTTCAAAGTACCAGATATGACTTGCAGCAGCCCGACTCCAGAGAGGCCCCAGAGAGTGATAAAAGCTGAATTATTCAAGACAATTAGTATGAGCACTGCACTGGAACTCACATTTCAACCCAAGCTGTTAAGAGAGAATATAAACTAATAGTGGAATATGAATTCATGGCCCTGTGAAGATTGTTTATTTTTTTGTTGTTTCTTTTCCCCCTCTCATTACCTTTCCTTTATATGCCTCCAAGTGTCTGGGGCACTGCTTGGGTGAGAAAGGAAAATAAAGGGAACAGACTGCAGCTATTTAAAACCTTTCTTCGAAAAGAGACTTTTTTTTAAGGCAGGGGAATCACAATATGTAGAAAACAGAATCGCTGTGCTTAAATTGAAAAACAATGCTGAGTGTAGCCTTTCTTTCTCCTGTGTTAGTGATAAAATCGTGTCAGGCATACCTTTGTTAGGACAGCTTTAGGACAGCCACCATACATTCCATTTTTTCTGATATTGACGTAAAAGTGATTTCCTTATCTTCAGAAACTATCATTTTGCCTTTCAGAAACCAGGCCTATAAGCCAGGTATGGTGACACATGCATGTAATCCCAGTACTTGGGAGGATCACAGGTTTAAGGCCAGTCTCAGCAAATTAGGGAGTCCCTCAGCAAATTAGTGAGACCCTGTTTCAAAATAAGAAATAGCCGGGCGTGGTGGTGCACGCTTGTAAGGATAAGGCAATCCAGATATCACAACAGGCTTATAAATACAGAAATGAGTAAAATTAGAATAAACCCTGAGGTTTTAATACATACAGATACAAGATGTACACTGTAGTACACACACACACACACACATACATACACACACACACACACACACACACACACACACATGCATGCTCATATACACCTTTCCCTGCTCTATCTACTGCGAGGGAGCAAAACCTTAACAATGAACAGACCTACTGCCCAACATCATGTCTTCTCATTATCATTCTCTACCAAAAGAAACCAGGAATTCTTGAAGAAATGGTTGATTCTAGAACTGAGGCAGAGAATATAGAATTCTAGGAGAATTTTTGTTGTTGTTGTTCCAGAAACAAAGAGATCAAAAAATGATTGGGTCATGTTGAAAAGATCCAGAAATCAGTTTGAAGAGCCTCCCACTGGACAAATCAGACTGACCTGAGAGGCTCCTGTATGAAAGGGCTTGGATAACCATAATCCATCACAGGCAAAGGAGTAGCAGGCAAGAGGGGGTCGGCAAAATAGCAAGATGGATGGAAAACACCCTCATTATCAAGGGTGGTTTAATGTCTAGTGAAAATCCTTGATATTTCCATTTATTGCTTCCACTCTCTTACTAAACATTGTAGAAAAACGCCTTGCCTCCACTCCTGCCACCCCAACCCCCACTCTAGCACACACAGATGTGTAATACAGCACCCCTTGCAAGCACACCCACCTCCTTTTACTCTGCAGCCTGCTCTGTCTTTAAAGTATTGCCTAAGTAAAAAGATCAATGCTAAAGCCAGTTGAATACCTTGGAGTTACTATAATAGGTTAATGCAAGAGTCTCCCTATTACTGCTCTAACAGATTTTCTAATATAATTGTAATATCCAGAGTCTCAATACTCAAGATGAATTTCTATGACTGAGAACTCCTTAACCCATACTTTGAACTGTAACATGGATGGGAGTTCAATATATCATAGTGTAGAGAATGGACCTTAAGCCAGTGTTACTTTTATATGATCTTATGCTAAAAGGCCTTCCTGCAGATCGTCAACTTAGTACCAGACCAATTGTGACTGCGGAGTCCAGGTTCCTGTTTAAAATTCCATTGGTAAGCTTCTACACCTATGATGAGTGAGTGAAGGTGGAGTTTCTACAGCACTTCTAGATGTGATCAGTGAAGCCTTCTGATATAGACTCAGTCTCCTGCCTATCCTGAAACAACCTTGACTAAATCAGGAAATGTGCCAAAGAACCCCCCCATCCATCTGGTGGGATCAAGGCCCTCAGGAAATCAATGGATCAAGTGATGACTGCTGGGGCTTTGTGTAGGCCTACAATATCTTGCTGACCAAGAAATCTATGACTAGCTGAGCACAGTGGCACACACCTGTAATCCCAGCTACACGGGAGACTGAGACCAGAAAATTGCAAGTTCGAAGCCAGACTTGGTGACTTAGTGAGACCCTGTCTCAAAATTTAAAAATGTTTTAAGCCAGGAGTGGTGTCATAGGCCTGTAATCCCAGTACTTGAGAGGCTGAGTCAAGAAAATCATAGGTTTGAAGCCAGCGCGTGGTAATTTAGGGAGACCCTGTTTAAAATAGAAAATAAAGTAGGACTGGCATCTAGCTCAAAGGTAGAAAGCCCCTTGATTCATTCCCCCATACCACACACACAAAGACAGAGAGAGAGAGGGAGGGAGGGAAAGGGAGAGGGAGAGGGAGAGG
>PVJS01041780.1:0-17798 GCA_004027185.1 Glis glis
AAAAAAAAAAAAAAAAAAAAAAAAACATGTCACGCACAGAGGCATGACTTAATAGCGCCATCCCTGAGCCTCCTTTTAAATAGGATAGGTGGCACACGCTTGTAATCCCAGTACTTGGGAGGCAGAGATAGGAGGATGTGGGTTTGAGGCCAGCCTCAGCTACTTAGTGAGGTCCTCCGCAACTTAGTGAGACCCTGTTTCAAAAATAAAGAACAAAAAATAGGGCTGGCGGTGGAGCTCAGAGGTAGAATGCCCCTGGGTTCAATCCCCAGTACCACAAAAAAAAAAAGAATACTTCCACACATATTAAGTATGATGCAATAGTTTTAACTAGTATTTTTTCTATGTGATTTTCATTAATCATTTAATATAAATTCTTACATTTTTTATCCACCTGTTACCTTTTTAAAAAAGAATATTCGATAGGAACTAGGAAATAGATTTTAAAGTTCTCTTATAAAGTATTCTCTATAGGTTTCTTGGCTTACATTTAATTTGAAAGCTGTTATACAATTTATTCTCAATGAAATCTTGTATATTTAGTTAGTAATCCTTTTGAACACATTCACAGGTATATAAGAAACATGACCTTTGCAAAACAAACTATTGTCCTCAAAAGCTTTTGATCGAATGGTACACTGCACCCATAACAGCTGTCATTTAAACATCTTACAGAAAAAGGTCAAGGACTCTTCATTAGTCATGTGAATTCTGGGGAAAAAGACCCAGAAAATACATTTCCCTTTCACAGTTGCCAACTTTTTCCTTTTATAGAAGGCTGCCCCCAAATAATTTTCAATTCCATTTATGTTTATGTGACAAATTTACTCTTTTCTTTTCCTTCCTTTCTCTTCTTTTTTTTTTTCTTTTTCTTTTTTAAAGTCATAACCTATAATCATTTACCAAGTCGTTCTCTGTGGATGCAAAATCCAGATGGCCTGGCAGATGGAGCCTTGGAAGATGGGTTGAAATGTCCCAGACACATCCATCATTTAAACATTCCATAGGAAATTTGAATAAAACTAGAGATCTGAGATTCTATGGACTGTAGAGGGTAGTCAGCTGTAAAGTTCATGCACAGACACATGGTTGATTATGACTTCTTAAAGAAATGGATTGCATTGTGCTGCTTATGCATTATTTAATCATTTGACATTTTAAAAACATCCACCAAATCTTGATGGTGTGAAAAAGGAACTCAGGTTTTATACTTCTTTCATACTTTTGTACCTCATTGGTAGAGGCTGGACTTAGAAGTGAGAGAAAATATCACAAATCAACTCAAGGGGTTGGAGGTGTTCTTTCTTGGACAAAAACGGGGAAATATTTTCTTTTTCATATGGCAGTGGATAATTGGACTCATCAGTTTATAGATAACATTTTTCTATATTGTGTCTGAGGGTGGTTTTTCTCAAATATTCACGATAACGGTGACCTAATCAATCTCACCATTTTTTAAACAGTGATTAGGCTCTTATATTAAAAGATAACCCATTACTACTGTGTTTTCACACAACAGACGCTTTCTAAATGGTGCTCATTCTCTTGTACTTACTTGTCATATGTGTTAAAATCCAGGCTGACACTAAACAATGTCTAAGGATTTCAGGATTCCCATGAGAAGTACCAACATAAATTTAGATTTAACTTTTAAAGAAAGAAAGGGTTTTCCCCTAAATATCAAACATGAATAACATGTTAGTGATTTTCAAAAACATCTAGCACTCAGATTACTCTATTTTCAAAATCAGATAAGTTTTTTTTAGAAAGAGTGAATGATTTAAAGATGTGTCATACATGTTCTATATAAATGGAGTGGGGATTGTGGATACTTACCAGTAAATACTCGATGGATTTATGTTTAACAAGATATTGACTGTCATGAACAATTTGGCCCCCACATCATTTTGGGGATTCTTATTTCCGATTCACATCCCCTATTTTCCAGCACAATATTCTTTATTTATCGAATAAAGAAGATACTTTTGGAGCTGGGCATGGTGGTGCATTCCTGTAATCCTAGTACTCAAGAGGCTGAGACAGGAGGATCACAGATTCAAGGACAGACTCAGCAACTTAGGGAGGCCCTTCTCAACTTAGTGAGACCCTGTTTAAAAATTAAAAAATAAAACAAAATAGGGTTGGTGGTGTAGTTCTGAGATAGAATGCCTCTGGGTTCAATTCCAGTACCAGTCCATTGCATTGCAAAAGGGTGTTAGGGAAGAAAGCTTGAATTTTAGCAATTTTGCATTTAAAAAATAGCACTTTGCCTGGAAGAATCCAACCACAGTCTTTTAGTTTACACAAAGTAGGGAAGAATTATGACCTTGGGCATCACCAGAGACCAGGATATAGGAGCCTTTTTGGAATCATTCTATGCCATCAAGGTGAGGGGTCGAATTTCATCACACTTATAAAATATCAGCAAGAGATACTGTTAACCAATTAATTTTAGTGGTGCCATGTCTCCTTTTAAATGTTTTGAAAATTCAGTAGCAACATGGAATGCATTTTACAAATGTGAACATATATAGTAAAGGGCAAAGCATAAATGTGGCAGTCACATGAGTGAAGAGTTGAATTCAATGCTCTGGTGAAATAAAGTTCTGCTCCAGTCCCTGGACTCACATGTTCACATCCCCAGGTGCACATTTTTACCATTTCCTGGATGAGATGGTTTGGATTTTCTGTTTAATGAACATCTTTCTTTTCCATTTTGATATGTCTCAGGAGTTCTTTCTGAAGACCTTTTCCAATTTATATAGGTTGGTTTTGTAATTCCTTTCTCTTTAGTGGTGTACTCTTTATTTCCTCTTTCTTATTTGTTTTGTGTTTTCTTTTCTTCTTTTTTCCTTTTTTCCCCTCTATTTTTATTCATTTTTTTCAATGCTGTGGGTTAAACCCAGGGCCTAACACATGCTACACCTGCACTCTAACACCGAGCTACATCCTCAGCCCTTATCATTTTTCTTTAAAAGAAAACAGAAGTCACAGCATAGTGGTACATGTCTATAATACCAGTACCTGAGAGACTGAGACAGGAGAATCACAGGTTTGAGGCCAGCATCAGTTACTTAAAATGGCCCTCATCAACTTAGTGAGACCCTGTTTCAAAATAAAATAAGACAAAATAAAATAAAATAGGGCTAGGGGTGTAGATCAGAGGTACAATATTTCTGGGTTCAATTCCCATTAGAAAGAAAGAAAGAAAGAAAGAAAGAAAGAAAGAAAGAAGAAAGAAAGAAAGAAGAAAGTAAGAGAGAGAGAGAGAGAGAGAGAGAGAGAAGAAGAAGAAGAAGAAGAAGAAGAAGAGCAATAAGAGTTTAAAAATATAACCCCAATCCCCTAATTCTCACTGTCTTTGTAAAACTATTATAATTTTCATGTTCTTTTCTATATTGTTCCACGTAGCTGAATGACTTGCATTATATTCACTTAAGTACTGGCTTCTGTCAATCCTATGGGACTGTGACCTTCTGGGTCAGTAATAGCCAATTGTTCATCTTTGCTTAATGTCTACCATGGTCTTCAATGCATAAAATCCTAACAGATTTAACAAGTTGATATTGTCCTGGTTTGAATGGTAACCTGTAAGATGAAAGTAGTTTTCATTTCTGTGACCTCTTGGTTTTCTTGCTATTTCTGTGACTTGCTCTTTTTAGCCTATCCCTTGAAAAAGAAGATCATTTATTTGCCTTTTGGTTTCTGAGATCTGGGGTCTGATTGAATGAAGGTTGAGATATGATTAGCCTGAATGGTGAAGGAGAACTTGAATTTTATACTACACATTTCACCACCAGGACTTTAAATAATCCTTGATTATAGTGATGCTGCTTTGTTGAGAACTGCTAGAAAATCACTGAACTGTCATTCCATGATTGTAAGAAAAGAATTCACAAACATTTTAAAAAATGACCAAAAAATAACATGGTGACACTATGGAAAAAGAGATAAGACCAGTATCCTGAGAAAATGGAAGTCCTTCTGAATTATTTATCATGTATTTTATTCTGTATTTGAACATGAAGTACTTTGTGATAAAATAAAAATAAGTTGCCAGTCAATGTAAAATAATTTTTAATCATAATAGCAATCATATAGCAAATGATTTGGGCAATCATGAATATCTATGAGCTTTGATGACCTCATTTAAACAAGAAAGAAATAGAATTTCAGGGCTCTTAGGATAAATATAAAAATATAATGTAAAGAGATGGCCCAATAAATGACAAATTAAATGGCTAAGAACTTTATTTAAAGATAAGCATTTATTGTGTCAAAATGGCAATTCTACTAAAAGTGATCTACAGATTCAATGCAATCTCTATTAAAATGCCAAGGCCATTCTTCACAGATTTAGAGAAAACAGTCCTAAAATTCATATAAAAACAAAAGACCCAGAATAGTCAAAGCAATTCTCAGGAGTAAGAACCCTGTTGGAGGCATCACAATAACTGATTTCAAGTTATACTACAGAGCGATAGTAATAAATGCCTGGTATTGGCACAAAAACAGACACATAGACGAATAGAAATGAATAGAAGATTCAGAAACAAATCCTCACAGAGCAATGGAAGAAAATAGAAGACTCAAAAACAAATCCTCATATTTATAGCCAGCCAAATTTTGACAATGGTGCCAAAAGCATACACTGGAGAAAAGACAGCCTTTTCAACAAATGGTGTTGGGAAACTGATTATCCATTTGTAGAAGAATGGAATTAAACCCCAACCTCTCATCCTGAAAAAGTGTCAATTCAAGATAGGTTAAAGACTTAGAAATTAGACCAGAAACTTTGCAGTTACTAGAAGAGGACACAGAACCAACACTCCATAGGTACTGGTAGAAACTTGCTCAACAAGACCCCTAAAGCTCAGGAAATTAAAACAAAGATTAATAAATGGATGGCATTAATTTCCTAAGCTTCTGTCCAGCAAACGAAGCCATCAAGAGTCTAAAGAGAGAGCCTACAGAATGGGGGATCTTTGCCAGCAACTCCTCTGTTATAGAACTAATATCTAGAATATACAAAGAGCTTAAAAAACTTAACACTAAAACAAAACAAATAAAACAAATAACCCAGTTAAAAAAAAACGGGCAACTGAACTGAATAGACACTTCTCAAAAGAAGAACTACCAATGGCCAATAAATATATGAAAAAGATGTTCGACTTCATTAACAATCAGGGAAACACAAGTCAAAACTACACTGAGATTCCATCTGACTCCAGTTAGAATGGCAGTCATCAAGAATGCAAACAATAAATGCTGGTGAGGATGTGGGGAAGTAGGAACCCTTATACACTGTTGGTAGGAGTGCATATTAGTATAGCTGCTATAAAAATCAGTGTGGAAGTTTCTAAGAAGATTGGGAAGCACAATATGACCCAGCTATACCACTCTTGGTTAGCTTTCTAAAAGAACTGAAGTCAGAATATTATAGCAATATATGCATATCCACGTTTATAGCAGCACAACTCACAATAGTCTAATTATGGAATCAGCCTAGGTATCTATCAACAGATAAATGGATGACAAAACTGTGGTATATACACACAATGGAATTTTACTCATCCACAAAGAAGAAAAAATATGTAATTTGCAGGAAAAGGGATGGAACTAGAGAATATTATGCTAAGTGAGATTAGCCAGTCTCAGAAAGTGAACAGTTGAATGTTTTCTCTCATACGTGCAAGCTAGAGAGAAATTGGGTAACAAAAGAGACCTCAGATAAAGGGGCAGAGGCTCCAGTGGAGTGATGGAGGTGGGAAGGAGACGTAATGAAGGTAAAAGTTTAGATAATTCTATGTACATATACAAAATTATCAATTCCAATTTTAATCACATGTACAGGGAAGGGGAGGGAGTAGGGTGGGATCTAGAGGGAAACACACCAGGTGTTGTGTGCATATATATTCATATCACACTATACCTTATTATGATGTATAATTACAATGCACCAATGTAAGTATATTAAAAATGGCTATTTACCAACAACTTTGCAGGTTCTTAAAAATTTGACAATCAGTTCTTTTAAGCCTGGAGGGGTCAACTTGAGCATATTTCTTGAGTAGTAACATTTCTTTTTCTTTATCATCTTAAGTTTATTTCTTCATAGCTGGCAGAATATCAAGTATATAGATGCAATACAGAGGATTTTATGGCATTTTGAAGCCTGCTGAACCAACCCATTACCCCAAGTAGAGTTGCAGAGGATATTGTAGGAAGAGAACTTAGCTTGGAAGAGATGGCACAGTAGTAAGCTGAGCCAAGCCACCAGTATTCAATTTTTTAATTTTTTAATCCAAACTGATAAATTATGCCATAGATTGTTAGTGCATCTCTATAAGCCACCTCCTTCATTATACTGTGGAATATTTTCTATCATCTCAATGATAATGAAGGTCAGTCCATTCTTAAAATCGAGATAGCGCCATCCCACGCAGAGCACTTGACTGTCCAATCAGAATGATGCTGGGCATGCTCATGGAAACTCAGCATGTTCAAATATCTGTGGTCAAAATAGATATATCAGATGCAACATTGAAAAGCTGTCCCACGTTCCTCTGGAAAATGTCCTCACTGCATAAAAAACCAAAGGGCCAGCAGACCAGAGAGGCACTGGCTGGCCGGCCCACACGAGCTTATTGTCTCCTTCTTGAAATCTAGCTTCTATCAGCCTTCTTTCAGGATCAGTATGTTACTTGCTATAAAGAGTGAACTAAAATAAAAAGTAAAATAAATAAATGAGATGGCAACATTATAAGGTATTTGGGTAACTATGAAGAATTACTCAAATATGATCCCTCGCCATTTATTTCTCTTTGTTGTTAAGTTCTGGAACATATAAAAGAGGCAAAATCTCTTCTTATTTTTAATAAGAGATTTTGTTCTAAATATCTGGAAGGAGCCAGAGTGGATCACATGAAGGTTTTAATATCCCTGCTCTTAAGCAAGCTCATGTAGCTTCAATCCGAGAAGCATTATTTCCCTGCCTCGAGAATAATAAAACTCTGTGTCCAACTGGAAAGATATAAGTAAAATATCTAGCTCAGAGTCGTAATGCCTGTCACGTAGTGACAGCTCAATAGTAGTAGATATTCAGAGGGAAGGACACTTTTACCACAATGTCCACACCACAGGTGGCCATGATCATCTAGACCTTTGCAGGCAAACGCAGTACCTGCCAGTTTCACATGGTCGCAGAGAGATCCTTCAAAATGGCATGAACAGAAAAAGCTTGGATCACATAGAACCATTCTAAGCCTCTTATGACTCATGCAAGTGGTGGAAAAGAGCTAGAAGAAGAAATTAAGAGAGGAGATGAAGCCGGGCATATTGGCACACACTTGTAATCCTAGTACTTGGGAGAGTGAGACAAGAGGCTCTCAGGTTCAAGGACAGCCTCACTGGTGTAGGAGCCTCTCAACAACCTACTGAGACCCTATTTCGAAATAATACATAAAGATGGCTGGGGTGCAGCTCAGAGGTAGAATGGCCCTAGGTTCAAACCTCGTGGATCGACAATGATTATGGGCTACAACAAATTAAGCTAAACTTTCAGTTCTTTAAAAGTTTCACTTAAAGAAAATATGATAGAGTTCTGTTCTCTAGTCTGCCCATCCAGGTCCTTGGTCTTCCTTTTAGCTGCAGAGAGAAACAGGCTGGAGTAAGGAGGGGCCTGGCCAACGTAAAGCAAGGAACACAAAGAAACCTTAGCTCTCCTGAAAGGCCATCACATGGGTAGTGGTACTGTCTTGAAGAATTTAATAGGAGAGACAGTCATTAACATCCAAAGTAAAATCCAGTGAGTGGGTCATCATTATGGGAGAACATTAGCATTGCCAGCAGGGATGCCTGTGTATTGGTATGGAGTAGGGAGAGTGGTGTTAAATTAGAGCGCCAGTGTTAGGTTGCATACTGAAAAGCATTCTGACTCTCCATGAGATCTGCCTATAGCTGCACAGTTGCATCCTGTGCTGTTTTGCATCTTCCTGTCTTTGCATTAAACCCTCCTTTACTAGGGCACAAGCTGGAGGTATTGTTCACAGGTGGAATTTCTTCTTGTTTTCCTATCTCTACAGAGATCAGTGGTGGCTCCCACATAGCTGCATCCATCATCTTGCAGAGCTTTCTCTTCAACTCATTGGGAGGGCCATTTATAGGCAAGAGAAACATATAATTTAGCAGCCAAATTTTGGAGAGAAACCAGGCACTCTTAATGATTATACTGGGATAATAGGACCCTGCAGGTCAGAGTAAATGGTTACCCCAGTGCTATGGAGACAAGCCCAGTCAAAGAGAATAGGGTTCGGGGTAAGTCTTGGTCTACTCTCTGGAATTTCAGAAATCCTGGGAAACTGAGAAACTTGATCCACAGGGTTCCTTTGAGGGCACTTGAGAATTGAGGCTGCCTGGTAATTCTAGACACCCATATGCAGTCTGTGTACTTCTTGATAACTAAGGCTATATATAGCAGCTTCTGTTCATTAAACCCTTTAATACAAATCTGTGCTAGAGTAATTGGGAAGAATGGTCTACAGGGTAAGATGAGTGCCATTTGCTTTAATGTAGTCGCTATTCCCCAGTGTACTATTTAGCAAATAAAGTGTGAACTTTATATAAAAAAACAAATGTGTCCTTTATCACAGTTGCAGGCTGCTAGGAAGATACCAGTTCACATTGGCTAAAGGGAGAGAGAAAGGATATGATATTAGAATTTTTATACTGGTGTTCAGAATCAGTTGTTTTAACTGATGATTTTCCTTTTTTTCAAAGACACACAAATTATAAAGAATATTTTTTAAAAATATCCATCTTCTGAGAGGCTTATTTACTTCTTCCTAGGTAACCAAACTCATTTCACCAAAGACTGTGAGGTAGAAGTAATATGCTGGCTAGGGGTCCAGTAGAATTACAATGGGAGAAACCATTAAGAGCGGTTATGATTATCACACAGAATTTTAGAGTTGGTGGGACCTCAGAGATTATGTCATTTGTGTGACCTTAATTAGACACTGATTATTCATCATTCTTTGGTACCTTGAGAAAATCCCTCCCTTCTCTGATCAGCAGACCCCTTCATGATTCCCTGTGAACTGCAGCTAGCCTTACAGGTCATTTGCAGCAGCTTGGATGACTAATGACAATCAGTAATTACAGTGCTATTGTCTCTACAAGATGTGGCAGTTCCCAACACTTGTGATAGGATTTTATACGTCTGTACAGAATGAAACCACCTTCGCGCTGGCGGAGGACTCATCCTGAGACCTTAAATCAAAGACTGAGCCATACACTACTCAGCCAAATTACTTTGGCAGCTGCAGTCGAGTGCCTCTGTAACTTAGGTACCATGCCCAGGAAAAATGAATATCTGTTTTGTTTGTCCTTTGCTCTTGTAGCACAATCAACACTGACACCAGATGTGTGGAGGCTTGTCCCCAAGCACCAAGCAAGCAAGCAAGCAATGCTGCTGTGGATACCAGCTGGTGGCCTCTAGCCCTGTTCATTTCCTACACAATCAGACCTGGAAATAGTGTCATGTTCCAGAGGGAAAAGTTCCATCCCTACGAATGAGCCCCATGACACTTCCGATGCCAGGCACCACCCCAGGTTATTTTACCTGTACTTTGGACCAAATGGCTATAAACTAGGGTTCCCACAACCCCCTCCTTGGGTTGGGTTAATTTACTTGAGCTGCTCACAGAATTTAGGGAAACATGTACTTATGTTTATTGGTTTATTATAAAGGCTATTACAAAGGGTACAGAGGAAGAGATGCAGAGGTATGCGGGACAGGGCATAGAGCTTTCCTGCCCTCTATGGGTTCATTGCCCTCTAGGAACCTCCAGGTGTTCAGCTGTCCATAAGCTCTCCAAACCCTGTCCTTTTGGATTTTTACAGACTTATTGCCTAGATATGACTGCTAACAGACTGCATGGGGAAACCCAGCAACACCTGTTCAGTATGGGTATGAGGCAGAACCCCTCTGGAATTAGGAGCGTCTTAGGAGCTAATGTCTGGCAAGGGTTGATCTGAGAATTTCTTCATGGCCATCTCTAGTACAGAAGGGTGGAGTAGATTAGAGTTTCCATGAAATACCTTGAAGAAGAGAAATTTCAATTTTTATGTCTGCCTTGGAGAAAAGACAGTTTTGAGCCAGGAACTCTGGACAAAATCCCCCCAAATATATATCATAACATCGCTGGGGTGTTCTTCCCTAGGCCTTGGGCACAGATATTCCTCTTCTCCTCCATGCACCCAAACCCACTCAATGATTCTTTTTTTTTTTTTTTTTTTGCGGTACTGGGGATTGAACCCAGGGGCATTCTACCTCTACACCCCCAGCTACAGCTACACCCCCAGCCCTATTTTTTATTCTTTATTTTGAAACAGGGTCTAACTAAGTTGCAGAGGGTCTCACTAAGTAGCTGAGGCTGGCCGCGAACCCAGATCCTCCTGTCTCATCCTCCCAGGTACTGGGATTACAAGCGTGTGCCACCATGCCCGGCTCCCACTCAACAATTCTATTTATCCTGTGGCCCGGTAATTCTACATTTCACAATATATTCTCAAAAAATATACACACAATGGAATTCTACTCAGCCATAAAGAAGAAGAAAATTATGGCATTTGCGGGAAAATAAATGGACCTAGAGAATATTATGCTAAGTGAGATTAATCAGCTACAAACAAATTTCCCTCACATGTGGAAGCTAGGGAGAAATTGGGACACAAAAGGGACTCCAGACAAAGGTGCAGAATCCCTAGTGGAGTGATGGAGGGGGCCTAAGGGAGACAGACATGTGGGGGGAGGGAGATTGGATGAAGGAAACAGTTCAATGGACATGATGCACATACGCAAAATTATCAATGCCAAACTCAATAACGTGCACGGGGATGGGGAGGGAGGGGGAGCTCACCCAATGCCTTGTGCATGTATACCTCTATGGCTCTGAACTTCATCATGATATATGATGATTACAATGTACCGATAAAACAACAACAAAAAATAGAAAAATAATATCAAATGTGAAAAAGATCGGAAAGACTAGATAATTTTTATTTTTTCTAGTATACTTTTTGATATTTTGCATAACATATATGGATTGCACTTCGATTTAAAAAATTCTGGAAAAAACAGTGCTTACAAAACATAGTAAGATGAAGACGAGTCACGGCATAGTTTTGCTTTGAAACATTTTATATGCCATTACTTTTGCTGTATAAAAACTCCTTTTAAGATAGTTGTGGTGGTGCACACCTGAAAAGTACTTGGGAAGCTGAGGCAGGAGGACCACAGATTCAAGACTAGCCTCGACAACTTAGCGAGACTCTCAGCAACCTAGTGAGACCCTGTTTCAAAACAAAAATAAAAATAAAAAGGGCTGGGGGTGTAGCTCAAAGGTAGAATCTCCCTGGATTCAATCACCAGTACCACAAAAACAACAACAAACAAAAAACCAATCCCTTTGAGTTGATAATACTGGATTAAAAAAATTGTCAAAAGATTGTATTTTCATATTTCTTTTTAAATATAATTCTATATTTTTCAATTTTATAATGAACTTTGCTTACTTTTGTGACTTAAAGGACTCACAAAATTTACTTGAAAAAAGATTCAGCCCACTGCTCCTGAAGCCTTTCTTAAGGGACTATGGCTCTATGTGCTGTTTCCGGGTCTCATTGAACATAACTCTACACCTTGTTCATCACATTGATTTCAGTGCTCTATAAGCACAATGGTGTGCCCCCAAATTCAGTCGGTCAGAATGGGCTTTCTGTGTTGCTCATGAATACAGATTCGGCATCTAGCTTACTGATTGATAGACACTTCAATATAAAATGAATGGATAAATGAATGAGTGCTGAGTAAAGTCTAGCCCCAAAGTTCTTTGACCAGTCCTTCCATTCCCCAGTGGTCGGCCTTGTGGATAAGTCATATAAAAAGAGTATTAAGATTTTGTGTTTACACCTTATTCACGCGTAGAATTATTGATAAAGATTGAGAGTAAAAAAATTATAGTTCACAAGGCACAACCATACTGGCTCCTGAATTTAGGCCTTAGTCAAAAATTAAAATATGTTAAAATTAAGTAAATGTTAAAAATATTTCTGTGAGACAATCGCTAATTATTTTAAAACTATAATTTTAATGATTCAGATGAAAGTAATCAATAATTATAAAATAGTTATTTTAGACATTATTCTACGAAAATATATTTAAAGCTAGACATTAATTTTTGGATACCATCTTAATAACCTTTCGATACATTCTGTTATTCTTTTTAAAATGGCTTAAAGTTATTTTACATTTATGTAGAATAAACATGAATTCTTTGTTTGAGGTAAATAGTAATTTATTTTTAAGTACTGCAATAGTTGTTTGTTTGTTTGTTTTTGTGGTACCGGGGATTAAATTCAGGGTCATTCTACCTCTGAGCAATACCCCCAACCCTATTCTATTTTTTATTTTGAAACAGGGTCTTATTAAGTTGTGGAGGGCCTTGCTAACTAATTTTATTTTACTTGAAAAAAATATTATTTTGTGAATATAATTTACATTAGAACATTGCTTAATTGACTTGTCTTTATTTCCTTGGCTTTTTTATGTTTAAAAAATGTTCTTTGCTTAAAGTTAGTTATATGTCATTCTTCATCTCATTAGTCTCCTCATGGATGTTTGCTGTTGGGCCTTAGGTAGATCATAACAAAACAACAGTACTATTGCCATTTGTGGAGAAACCAGTGTGGCTTAAATCTCTCCTTTGGAGGCAAGTGTATATTACTTAGATATAAGGCAAATCTCTCCTTTGGAGGCAAGTGTATATTACTTAGATTTAAGACTCTCGGAAGAAAAAGTCCATATGAAAGAGAAAAAGAAAGACAAATCTTCTAGGTATCATATTTTGAAGACTTAAAAATATTTAAAGAAGGCATTATGGACAAATATCTAGGTTTTGATAAAGTAAGGGCTTGGCATCCAATATCACTCATTCTAAGGTACAGAGTTGTGGAGACATGTTATGAAAGTCTTTTAGTAAAAAGAAACTGATATTTCTCAGTTCACTCACAGTAGGAAATACTTATTCAGCAGAGCCTATTAACAAGATCAGTACTGTCTTTCAGTGACTAATTGCGGCTAGGAATCATGCTAACCATCTTGGGTCGATTAATGAGAGTCTTAGAAATCGAATATAACTACAAATAGTAATTTTTATGCAACTTTAAAAAATACCTAAAATACCATGACAACATTGCAATTTACTGAAGGATTATAGAAATGGAGAAATCAATGTGAAGTATGTTTCCAAGAATATTTGACTTTATTTGAGTCACAGGCAACATTCATGTTGAGGTGAAACACCTTGAACCACCAATCATTACCAATAAACACGCACATGCTCTAAACATGGTAACTTGGCTTCTCTGCATAATTTCTCCTTACAATTTAAAACCTAGTGATCCAATTAGGGCTATAAACGATATAGATTTATCTGATCATAGAATGATAGAGAATGAATCAATCAATTACAGACCCCACTGTAGAAAACTAAGAAGTCTGCAGAACTAAAGTCCATTAAGCATCAGCAGGGTCTGCTTATTAAGAATGTGAAGAGAGACATTTTCTTGTTGTCATAATATTTATTACATCCCTCTTGGTCTAGAAGACTGATGAGATTTGCGGTGATGTTGAGAATATGAATAACCTATATGGAGAAATCATAATTGCATAAGAAACTCAACATAATAATATCAGAATCTTGATAAAAACAGCATATTTAAAACATCTTTGAGATGAAAGTATTAAATCCCTTCATCTTTTGTAATTGTTAATTTGAAAATGACATTTCTTATAAGATGAAGTTATTTGGACATTTATAATGAAAATATGCCAGAGATGTATCTTGCCTTTCTGAATAATGTAAAATAAAAAGTTGGCCATTTCAAAGCAAATACAATATTTCATTTGGTGAAAGAAGACTCATGTTCATTTTACAGTCAAATAAAACTTACAATTTTTAATCTTAATATATTGTGTAGAGGCTTTAATGTAATTTACAATCTTACCTTTTTAATTATGGTGTCAATCATTATTTCCAAAATGTATTTTTAATTTTCCTCTGAGTTTTGGTCAGACTGAGAAAGACATTGCTTAGACTATAGCTTTGAAGTTTTATCTATATTTTTATAATTGACTAACATTTTGTGCAAAATAAAGAATCTAGAAAGGTATTGTGTATCTTGATGCTTTATATCTTAGAAAATGAGACAACTGCAGTTAAGTGGTGAGATTTTCAGGTAGGTAAAACCTTATTTTCTATTAAACATTATTTATCTTTCTTATTTAATCTTTAGTCATTCACTCAGTAAAGGACAACTGATTATCTTTTGAGCATATAAATATGATAAAGATCACTGCAGGAACACTAAAATCATAAAGGATGCTTCATGAGTTGAAACATCTCTGACTCCTAGAAGCAAAGAAAAGAAGATCAGATGGATTGTTAGCCACAATGCCCTGTATTTTACATATCCTATCAATTCTCAGCCCTTGTTTCTATAGAAGATATCTAATTTTGGATGAGGCTGAGACTTATATCATGCAGTTTGTGGTGATAAGTAACTTTATGCTTTAGATCCTAGCCAAACACCTGTTTCTATCTGCTCATTTAAATAAATGGAGATGTGACTAGAGGTAAGACATAGCATCCAAGTAACAAACACCCCTCCCTCTAAATCCATGTCCTTAATCAGAGTTGAAACCCATGCAGGTGTGCCAGGTTAAGGTGGTGGCTGTAGTAGTGGAGGTGGGAGAATACACAGTGAAAGCAAATTAACATCAGAATAGTAGGTGTTGAATTCCATTGTGTGTATATATCATTGATGTTATGTACAGATATGAGAAGACCAATGCCAATCTCAATATCATGTATGGGGAAGGGGCAAGGGGAAGGAGTGGGGAGGGAGCCAAGGGGAAGCTCACCAAGTGCTGTGTGCATGCATGCCACTATCACCGAGCTACATCATGATGTGAGACTACAATGCACCAATAAAAGTAGATAGGTAGATGATATATATATATATATATATATATATATATATATCTATATATCTCTAGATAGATGATTGATAGATATGTGATAGGTGGATAGATAGATAGATAGATAGATGATAGATATATAGGCAGATGTTGCAGTTTGAGAGTCTGCTTTAAGTTCGTAAATCAATTCTTGGCAAAGTAGATTCAGCAATAAGTTCTTGTAATTGGAAGGAAATTGTGGTTGTCATTATAGGGAGGCTGGTGATATCTCAGTCCCTCCATCACCATATGCATGATGATATGAATATATGTGGAGAAATTCACTTTATAACAATGATGGGACAACATAGCTCAGCACTGAGGTCCCCACACGTGCACGTTCACATAGAGTGAGGGCCATTCAACTTCTTGCTTTCCAGAACACTGCAAGGCTATTGTAGTGCCACGAGGATTGAGGTCAGATCCTGGGGTGGTGGAGTAGTTTGGTAATGGAGGGGCAGAATGCAGAGTTGACTGGTATACTGAATGAGGTGGATCTGGGAATTGCAAAGGCCACATTTATTAATGAGCATGGATGAGGCTGCCTTGAAGGATTCATGGAGCTCTCAGAGCAGGCCACACGATAGAATGAGGTACAAATGGGCCCAATTAGATGCAATTTCTTTTTAACTCTTCATCTTCTACCTTATACCCAAAAGCTAGTGGGGGGGGGGATTCAGAGTACATGTTTATGCCTGTAGATGTATATTTTTAATTCTCTCTTGTCCCAAAAAAATGCTGGACTATAAAATTACTGATAGTGTTAAATCATATTTTTAAGTTATAAGAATAGAAAAAGAGAAAATATATAGAAACAGGAAGTGGGATTCAAAACGATAAGGTATATTACCAGAACAGAAATAAAACAAAGGCCTAGCTAGGATTTAAATTGATGATGCCTAACTAACCTCAAGTCCAAGCTATAATGTCAATGGGGATTGTAGATGTAGTTTGCTTAAAGCTATTTCTGCATTAAATACTATGAGATAGGGTAAAAAAATGGAGGGTCTATATAAATTCCTAAGGTCCATTGCCCTGGAGATGTGAAGGTTTTCTGTTTTCTGAATTTCAGGCTCCTTCCTTCCTTCCTTCCTCCCCTCTTCTCTCGTGCTGGGGATGGAAGGCAGGGCCTCTGGCTTGTGAGGCGCGGGCTCTCCCACAGCCACCCCATCACTTAAGGCTGTTCCTTTATGCAAGAGTCATTTTCAGTTTTATGATCACTGTTGCTGTTTACTTTAGA
This sequence comes from Glis glis, assembly GCA_004027185.1. Classification (NCBI taxonomy): domain Eukaryota; kingdom Metazoa; phylum Chordata; class Mammalia; order Rodentia; family Gliridae; genus Glis; species Glis glis. The sequence goes on from PVJS01041780.1 coordinate 16,323, forward strand.
CAAGCTGTTTATAAAATACCTTCTGGATGGGATAGAGATCTATGAGTTTTTACATGTCTAAACATAGTACTTCACAATTCAAACTAATATGTTATTGAAATGCTGAGTATTAGACCGCTTTACATATGCATGCACTATCCCAATATATATTCATTGTTCTCATGCTGATATAATTAAATAGTTACAAAACAAATAAGTGAAAGAGAACAATTTGTGCTTTATATTATAAACAGACCACGGATCTATTTATAATGCATGGATATTTGTAGACCGAATATTAAAAAGAAAAAACAGTTCACATAGTTTAAAAAAGCAAAACAATATAGAATAGGATAAATATTTTGTAACCTTCCAGTTTTTACAATACAGCAAAATAGCAATTTCTATACAAATATTATGTATAGGAGATATGCTGCTTGACTTTATAAATGAAAGCCTATAAACAGTAGTATTAAGCAAGTTATTTTGAATTGTATTCTAAACTAAAGATAAGATTGAATCAATAGCATAAGGAAAACTTCACACTCTGAATTTGGGTAGTCCTGAATCTGAATTGTCCCTGTGTTGTTTAATAGCTACAATACCAGTCAAGGTACTTAACCTCTCTGATCCTTAGTTTTATCATCTACAAAACGGGCATAATAGTGACATTGTTAGATTGTAATAATGACAAAGGGAGATGATATACAAAAAAACAGCAAGTACATGGCATGACATATAGTAGAAATTTAATAAATCATCAAGACTATATGTGGAATGAATTAAATTTACCAAAATTATTATTTCTGTGACAGATGTAATTATCCTCTTTCCTAACTATCCCTAGCTATTCACTGAGATGAATCTCATTATATAAGTGAAAGAAGTCATACGCAAAGGTTACAAAACTTATGATTCCATGTATGTAGTATAAAAACCAAAATGACAAAGATGGAGAAAAAGAATTGGTTAAAAGGGGGTGGAGGATCTGGGTGCCCAGGCTCATGCATATAATCCCAGTACTTGGCAGGCTGGGACAGGAGCATCATAGGTTTGAGGCCAGCCTTAGCAACTTAACAAAACCCTGTTTCAGAATAAAAACTACAAAGGGCTGGAGGTGTAGCCCGGAGGTAGAATGCTCCTGGGTTCAATCCTCATTCCCCTAGGCCTCTCCTGGAAAAAAGGAGCTGGAGGGAAATACAACAAAAAAGTAAACAGGGGGATTGGTGTGTTTGTGTGTATGTGTGCATGGGGTTCACAGCTGCTCTGTCCTGACTGTGGTGGTATTTGGTGTTACATACCTTTATTGCATATACAAGCCACAGACCTAAACTTTAAAATAGTTGCTTCAGTACATGTAAATTATACCTTAATGAAAATAATTTTCAAAAATAAAAAAATTAAAAATATCTGTTTACTCTTTTTCTGGTAGTTATCTATTTATTCCTTTTCCTTTTCTTTTTCTCTTTCTTTTCTTTTTTTTTTTTTTTTTTTTTT
>PVJS01041781.1:0-17806 GCA_004027185.1 Glis glis
GGCTACACCCCCAGCCCTAGCCCCCAGCCCTATCTATTTTTTATACTTTATTTTGAAACCGGGTCTCACAAAGTTGCGGAGGGCCTCACTAAGTAGAGAGAGAGACAGGGAAAGAGAGAGAGAGAGCTGAGGCTGGCCGCGAACCCAGATCCTCCAGTCTCCGCCTCCAAAGTACTGGGATTACAAGCGTGCGCCACCACGCCCGGCTCCCGGCCCTATTTTTTTATACTTTACTTTGAAACCAGGTCTCACGAAGTTGCGGAAGCCTCACTAGGTAGAGAGAGAGAGAGAGAGAGACAGGGAGAGAGAGAGAGAGCTGAGGTTGGCCGCGAACCCGGATCCTCTGGTCTCCGCCTCCCATAGTACTGGGATTACAAGCGTGCGCCACCACGCCCGGCAGCAAGACCCTGTTTTAAATAAAAAATAAAATGGCTGGCAGGGGGGACCTCTGAGGGAGAATGCGCCTGGGTTCAATCCCCAGTGCCAAAATATAAATGTGTGCAAGAAGCACCCCAAAGTGCCACGGATTTCCACAGTGGGAACATTTCCCAGAGGTCTCTGGGGCCCAGCCACCATTAGGGCTGTGTAGGGTTACACCGGCGGGGCCACTTCCGGCTTGGCGCACTTCCGGCTAGGTGGATTCTCGGGCTCTGGACTACATTTCCCAGAGGTCTCTCAGGCACCGCCCAATGAGGAGCGCGCTAGCTGCATGGTTCCTCGCGGGATGTTTGAACCGGTTTCCTCCTGGTTACCGTCAGGAGGTCACCCCAAACCATGCTTCCCCTCCTGCTATCTGGGGACGGCAGGTGGGGTTCAGCCCCGAATGGGGAGTTGATGGTTCCCCAGGAGGAAGTTGGCTCGGGGTGCTTCGGGGAACGGCTGTAGCACAGATGTGTGAGGCCCTGTGCGGGCGATGGCCCGGGCTGTGTGAGAGCCTACAGTGAGGCAGCCGGGCTCTGTCTCCCCCACTTGACTCTAAAGTGCATGCCTGTGGGCTCTGCAGGGGTGGCCTGGCCACGTTTCCTTAACTGAACGATGTCCTCACAGGTAACTGATGGCATCAGTGGGTGTGAAAGGGCCTTGGGATTGCGAGTCTGTGACTGGCACTGGAATTTGCTTGGGTGCGTGGCTTGTTAAAGGAGAACAGGTTGGTTACACCTGTGTTTCTGCTTCTCGTCTGCTTTTTCTCTGACTTCATTTTCCAAACCTGTGGTGCCTGCTTGGGAGCAGTAGACCCAAAGAGACATGACAGATTAGACTCAGTTATGAAAATGACCAAGAAAAGTACAAGGAGCTGGGTATGGTGGCACATACCTGTGATGCCAGTATTTTGTAAGCTGAGACAGGAGGATGGCAAATTGGAGGCCAGCCCCAGCAATTTAGCGAGACCCTCAGCAACCTAGCAAGACTCTGTTTAAAAAAAAAAAATTAAAGGGCTGAGGGGTATAGCTGTTCAACCAGAGAGAGAGAGGCTGTTCAATAGGAAGGAAAGAAAGGAGGGAGGGAGGGGAGAGAAAGGGGAAAGGAAGTAAATCATGATATGAGAATTTTTGAGCCAGTAGAATTCCTTTTGGGGAAGAAGTACTAACATGGGAGGCTATAAGAATTAGCTTCGTGTGCCGGGCGTGGTGGCGCACGCTTGTAATCCCAGTACTTTGGGAGGCAGAGACCGGAGGATCCGGGTTCGCGGCCAGCCTCAGCGCACTCTCTCTCTCTCTCTCTCTCTCCCTCTCTCCTTAGCGAGGCCCTCCGCAACTTCGTGAGACCCGGTTTCAAAATAAAGTATAAAAAATAGGGCCGGGGGCGTAGCGCGGAGGTAGAACACCCCTGCGTTCAATCCCCGGTACCGCAAAAAAAAAAAAAAAAAAAAGAATTAGCTTCATGTTTCAGAACCCCAGTTAACCTAGACCCCAGGCATATCCGAAATACACAGAACCCAGTGCCCTCTTAATTTCTGATTGATTGTAATATGTACTAGAGACAGGTGTGCCCTGGAGGCTATTTTCTAATGTAGCCTGTATCCAGAAAGGTCCTCAAGCATCATTCTTCTCTTCCTCTTTCCCCCTGATCAGCTGTCCTTCAGAAAAAGCATCCTGAGGCAGGATGTGGTGGCACACGCCTGTAATCCCAGGACTTGAGGCAGAGACAGGAGCATCCAAGGTTCAAGGCCAGCCTCAGCAACTTAGCAAGACCCTGTTTCAAAATAAAAAGGGCTGGGGGTGTAGCTCAGAGGTAGAATGCCCCTGGGTTCAATCCCCAATACCAAAAACAAAAACAAAAAAAAAGAAATAAGAAAAAACATCCTGAAGTGGGAGAATTGAATCACATCTTAAAATCAAGGTTTAGGTGAGTTTCCTTATTGTTCATTAAATAATTTGTGTTCAGCCAGGCATGGTGGCGCATGCTTGTAATTCCAGTACTTGGGAGGCTGAAACAGGAGGATCGCAGATTCGAGGACAACCTCAGCAAGTAGTGAGACTCTCATCAACCTAGAGAGACCCTGTTTCAAAATAAGAATAAAATAGGGCCTGGGGTGTAGCTTGGAGGTAGAGTGCCCCTGGGTTTGATCCCCCGTACCTACACACACACACACACAAAGTGTTCATTACATAATTTTGTTCATTAAATAACTTACAACTATTTGCTTGCCTCGGCTAAATGTTTTCTGATAGCAACCTGTAACAGTAATTCACTTCCCAAGCAGTGTGACAAAGGCTGTACAGATATATCCCTCAGTGTACTTCCACTGACCAAGCTTCTCCAGTGAGTAATCAAAGACCCATCAGGAAAGTTGTTCAAATACTCCTGTGAGCTCTGCTTTTTCAAGAATTTTATGGTATAGTAAAATAACCTCCTAGCTGGGTGTGGTGGCACATAACCATAATCCCAGTAATTGGGAGGCTGAGACTGGAGGATCAAAGGTTTGAGACCAGCCTCAGCAACCTTAGTGAGACTCTCAGCAACCTAGCAAGATCCCGTTTTAAAATGCATAAATCAAAGCCGGGTGTGGTGGTGCACGCTTGTAATCCCAGTACTTGGGAGGCAGAGACCGGAGGATCCGGGTTTGCGGCCAGCCTCAGCTACTTAGTGAGGCCCTCCACAACTTCGTGAGACCCGGTTTCAAAATAAAGGATAAAAAATAGGGCCGGGGGTGTAGCTCGGAGGTAGAATGCCCCTGGGTTCAATCCCCGGTACCGCAAAAAATATAAAAAATAAATAAAATGCATAAATCAAAAAGGGGTTGGGGTATAGCTCAGAGGTAGAATGCCTTTGGGTTCAATCCCCAGTACCACACACACAAAAAAAAAACACCCCTAGAGATTTATTTTAGCACTTTATTTTACAGTGTAGCTTAGTACAGAGAGGATTCATTTTTAGTTTTTAGATATCTTTGGTCACTTCTATGAATTTGAGTTTCAGAGCTTGGCAAGAATGGAGATGGTTTGGTTGTTTTACTTGGTAAATAACAAAGGTGTCAGCTTTGTGGGGATTTTAAGAGTGGGTTCTGTGCAAAGGCAGGAAGTTTTCCCAGTAATCAGTAAATCAAAATTTGCTTTAACCAGGAATGATTATCACACCTGTAATTGCAGCTACTTAGGAGGCAGAGGCAGGAGAATTGTAGGTTCAAGGCCAGCCTCAGCAACTTCTCAAGACTCTGTCTCAAATTAAGAAAAGCTGGGGATAAAGCTTAGTGGTAAAGAGCTCAGGTTCAATTCACAGTACTGGGGTTCATGTTAGGGGGGTGCTCTACTAACTAGGTCTTCTTTGACTCTTACAGTCTCGGATATTTTCATTTGCTTTTTTGTGTGAACTGTAAAACAGTATGGTTTGATGTTGAGTATTAAGTCAGGATCTAAAACAAGGGCTAGCAATTTTTTCAGTAAAGGGTAAGTAGTAAATATTTTATGCTTTTTACACCAACTATGTTTTGGGGGTTTGGGTACTAGGAATTGAACCCAGGGGCATTCTACCTCTGAGCTACACCCCCAGCCCTGTTTTATTTTTATTTTGAAACAGGGTCTCACTAGGTTGATGAGCATCTCACTACTTGCTGAGGCTGTCCTCAAACCTGCGATCCTCCTGTCTCAGCCTCCCAAGTACTGGGATTACAGGTGTGCGCCACCACACCCAACTTGTGGTTCTTTTTAAACAGTTGATTTTTCTTTCCGAAACAGTTTTCGATTTCTAGAAAAATTGCAAAGATAGTACAGAGTTCTCAGACACTCTGCACCCAGTTTCCTCTATTAACAGATTAATAGGAGACACTTGTTACAATGAGCCAATTTTCGTATATTAATATTATATTAATTAAACTTCATTAATTCTGCCGTTTTCCTTAGTGTTTACTTAATTTTTTTCATTCATTCCAGGATCCCCTCCAGGACACCACATTTTGTTGTCATCTCTCCTTTGATTCCTCATGGCTGTGATGATTTCTGAGACTTCATTTTTCAGTGACCTTGACGGTTTCTTTCTTAGGTGAAGTATTTTATTGGATACTCCTCTATTAGAATTTGTCTAATATTTTTCTCATGAGTAGACTGGGTCTGCAGATTGCAGGGGTGGTGATCACTGGTAGATTGCAATGTTTACCTCACCACAGCCAGGATACATACTATGAACATGAATTATGATTGTTGAAGTTGACCTTGACCACCTGGCTGAGGTACTATTTGTGAGATTTCTGCATGGTAAGCTGGGCGTGGTGGCGCACGCTTGTAATCCCAGTACTTGGGAGGCTGACAGGGGAGGATTGCAGGTTCATAGCCAGCCTCAGCTACCTAGTGAGGCCCTCTGCAACTTAGTAAGATCCTATTTCAAAATAAAGAATAAAATAGGGCTGAGAGTATAGCTCGGAGGTAGAATGCCCCTGGGTTCAATCCCCATTTCCACAAAAAAAAAAAAAATTACTCCTTCTTTCTACCTTCGCATACTGTCCTCTTTGAATGGAAGTTACTATGCTAAGCTCACATTTAAGGAAAGAAGCATTATATTCCCTCCACACCACCACGCCTGGCATTTCTGCAGTATTAAATCCTGCTAATTGGTTGTGTAAATGAGTCAGACTCTCTAGATCTTAGTTTGTAAAAGGAATCCATACCAGCTGTGGGTCACATTACACCCTTGAGCATGTGGGGAGAAGAGTGGTGAATCAGTGATATTTTTCTCCTTTGAAGTATCACACGTTTACACCTTATGGGATAAGCGGTACCTCATTTGAAACTAATCCCGTAGCAACAAATTATCAAGAAAGATAGTACCAAAAGAAAAAAAAAAGAAATGTTGGCGCACGCTTATAATCCCAGTACTTGGGAGGCTGAGACAGGAGGATTGCAGGTTCGCAGCCAGCCTCAGCAACTCAGTGAGGCCCTCTGCAATTTAGTGAGACACAATTTCAAAAAAAATAGAAAGAATAAAAAACAGCTCTGGGGGTGTAGCTCAGAGGAAGAATGCCCCTGGGTTCAATCCCCAGTACTGGGGAAAAAAAAGAAAGAAAAACAACAGGGTCTTACTAAGCTGCTAAGGGCCTCACTGAATTGCTAAGGCTGGCCTCAAACCTGCAATATTCCTATCTCAGCCTCTCAAATACTGGGATTACAGGCATGTGCCACCATTCCTAGCTTAGATTATCTAGGATTTTAATACTTCTCTCATAGAACATGATAATCATGTTCTATCATAATCTTATAGAATATAATGCCTTATAAGTAGAAACTATAGAAATAACATTACCATAATTATATATAAAGAATGTATAAGATGACAGCCAGCAGTGGTGGCACACCTCTAATCCCAGTAGTTGCGAGGCTGAGACAGGAGGAACACAGGTTCGAAGCCAGCCTCAGCAACTTGGCGAGGCTCTTAGCAACTTAGCAAGACCTTATTTCCAAATAAGAAATAAAACAGGGCTGGGGGTGTAGCTCAGAGGTAGAATGCTGTTGGGTTCAATCCCCTGTGCTCAAAAAAAAAAAAAAAGAATGTATAAGACGGCAATAGTTTAAAATCTTCACATAAACCTTTCACATCAAATACAACACACACTTCAGTCCCTTACCAATGTTCTCAATTTGGCATCTTTTTTTTTGGTGTGTGTGTGTGTGCACGTGTGGTACTGGGGATTGAACCCAGGGGCATTCTACCTCCAAGCTCCACCCCCAGCCCTATTTTTTATTCTTTATTTTGAAACAGGGTCTCACTAAGTTGCAGAGGGCCTCACTAAGTAGCTGAGGCTGGCCGCGAACCTGCAATCCTCCTGTCTCCGCCTCCCAAGTACTGGGATTACAGGCGTGTGCCACCACACCCAGCTTTATTCTTTTATTGCTAGGGCCTCACTAAATTTCTGAGGCTGGCTGCAAACCTGAGATCCTCCTGTCTCAGGCTCCCAAATACTGGGATTACAAGCATGCGCCACCACGCCCAACTTCAATTTGGCATCTTTTCAAATTGAATTTTTTTAACTAGATTTCTGATGCAGAATCATGTCCCTGTCTCCCTAGTTGCAAATGGAGAGGAAACATTTCCTCCTTATATGTCTTAGAATCTGTTTTGCTAATGTTGCTAATTGAAAATAACCTCATGTTTAGGATCAAGCTCTGAAAGTTGTTTTCAGTTAACATTAGCTAAGTAGAAGGCAGGATTGAGAAGTATGTATTTTAGCATCAGAAAAGGGAAGCAAGCCGGGTCTCACGAAGTTGCGGAGGGCCTCACTAGGTTGCTGAGGCTGGCCGCGAACCCGGATCCTCCGGTCTCCGCCTCCCAAGTACTGGGATTACAAGCGTGCGCCACCACGCCCGGCGTAGCCTGTGTTCTTAATTCCACCAAGACATCAGCACCCAAATTATATATGTGTGTGTGTGTGTGTGTGTGTGTGTGTGTGCGTGTGTGTGTGTGCCTGTACATATGCATGTACATGTGTGTGTGCATGTGCGCACATGTGCTAGGAATTGAACCTTGGGGCTATCTACCACTGAGCTACATATCCCCAGCCCTTTCTATCACTCTTTTTTTTTTTGGTGATACTGAGGATTGAACCCACGAGTGATCTACCTCCAATCCGCACACTCAACCCTTTTTATTTTGAAACAGGGTCTTGCTAAGTTGCTGAGGGTCTCACTACATTGCTGAGGCTGTCCTTTAACCTGAGATCCTCCTGTCTCAGCCTTCCAAGTATTGAGATTACAGGCCACCACACAAGACCTCGGCTTTTTTATTTTTTATTTTGAGACAGGGTCTCACTAGGTTACCAAGGCTGGTCTCGAACTTTCAATCCCCCTGCCTCAGCCTCCCAAGTACTGGGATTATACTTATATCCAACCATCTTATTGACACATCACACTTCTCTTCCTTTTTTTTTTTTTTTTTTGGAACTGGGGATTGAACCCAGGGGAATTCTACCTCTGAGCTATCCCCAAAAACCCCTTTTTTATTTTTTGTTTTGAAACAGGGTCTCACTAGGTTGCTAAGAGTCTTACTATATTGCTGAGGCTGTCCTCGAACCTGTGGTCCTCCAGTCTCAGCCTCTCAAGTACTGGGATTACACCATGCCTGGCTTCTTCTCTTTTTTTTTTCTTTTTTTGTGGTACTGGGAATGGAACCCCGGGACCTTATACCTCTTGGCTATACCCCCAGACCTATTTTATTTTGGTTATTTATTTATTTTTATTTATTTATTTATTTTGCAGTACTGGGGATGGAACCGAGGGGCATTCTACCTCTGAGCTACACCCCCAGCCCTATTTTTTATTCTTTATTTTGAAACAGGGTCTCACTAAGTTGTAGAGGGCCTCACTAAGTAGCTGAGACTGGCTGCAAACCTGTGATCCTCCTGTCTCAGCCTCCCAAGTACTGGCATTACAAGCATGCGCCACCATGCCCAGCTCTATTTTATTTTATATTTGGAAACTGTGTCTCACTAAGTTGTGGAGGACCTCACTAAGTTACTGAGGCTGGCTTAGAACCTGTGATCCTCCTGTCTCAGCCTCCCATGTGCTAGGATTACAAGTGTCCACCACCATGCCGGACTTTCTTCTCTTCTTTTAATGCCACGCACGCACAAATATATATATTATTATTATATAAGCTTAGCACCATGCTTTATTTAAGTTTCCCTTATTTTTACCTAACGTTCTTCATCTGGTCCAGCAACCCGTCCAGTAAAAAATATTCCATTTCATTATCAGATCTCTTCAGATTCCTAGCTATGACAGTTTCCGTGACTTTTCTTGTTGATGATGTTGATGAAACTAAGAGGTGAAGTGTTATGCAGGATGATATTATGGAATATTAGAAGTTATAAGTCATAGTATGCATAAAAAAAATCTCCTTTAATTAGACACTTAATAGGTATCACACCCAACATGGCATTGAATCGATTATTCAGTGCAGGAAGAGAGGAGTATGACCACGTATACAGAGTTATCAGTACTGAACACCCATCCACTTTGTGCATGCTCCCTGGCTTAGACAGCCAAGGCTGTGGAACTGCATTGCTGTGATCACGATCTAATTGAATTGCTGAGACACGGTCAAAGGATTTCAAGTTCAGAGAAAAGACATTTGTTTCGGTCAGTTTTACAATATTAATTAGAGCTTATGTTGGTTTCCTTTGCTGCTGCAACAAACTATCAGGGATTTGGTGGTTTAGAACACCACCAATTTGTTGGTTGTGGTGGTACACAGCTGAAATCTTAGCTACTAGGGAGGTGGAGGCAAGAGGATCACAAATTGGAGGCCAACCTGAGCAACTTAGTGAGACCCCATCTCAAAATAAAAAGGGCTGAGGGTGTGGCTCAGTGGTAGAGCTTACCTGGGTTCAATCCCCAGTACTGCAAAAACAAAAATAAAATGAAAAGGAGATTCCCTTAAGTTATATTACTTATAATGAAATGAATGCAGGCACGCTGCAAGAAAAATTCAGTTCCCTAAGGAGCTCATAAAAAAATGTCAAAATAACTCATACCATCCACAGATAATTACTGTTGATATTTTGGTGTGTTTCTAATCCTCCACTTCCTCTCTAAGCATGTGTATGTTTTTGTTTCTGGAGCATAAAATCCTGCTAATTCATCATGTAAATGAGGTAAAGACTCCCCAAACCTGACATTTTGAAAGGAATCCTACCCAGTTGGGGTCACATCATACCTGTAGGCATGTAGGGAAGGGCATGCCTTTGTCTTCTTTTGAAAAGCCACTCATATATTATACCTTATAGAATTAGAGATACATCACTGGACACTAAACCCATGGCAAAATACCAAAATATACAGCCTTAGCTGAACATGGTGGCACACACATGTAAGCCCAGTACTTGGGACACTGAGATAGGAGGATCACAGGCTCATGGCCAGCCTCAACTACTTAGTGAGACCCTGTTTCAAAATAAAAAATAGAAAATAGGGCTGGGGGTGTAGCTTGGAGGTAGAATGCCCCTGGGTTCAATCCCCAGTACTGCAAAAACAAAAACAAAAAAACAATGAAAAGGGCTGGGGATGTAGCTCAGAGGTAGAATGCCCCTAAAAAAATTTTTTTTTTTTTTTGTGGCAGTGGTACTACAGATGGAACCAAGGGGCATTCTACCTCTGTGCTACACCCTCAGCCCTTTAATTTTTTGTTTTGAAAAAGGGTCTTGCTAGGTTACCGAGAGTCTCACTAAGTTGCTGAGATTATCCTCGAACCTGTGATCCTCCTGTCTCAGCCTCTGAAGTACTGGGATTACAGGCGTGCACCACCATGCCCAGCTTAAAAAAGAAGTTTTGTTTTTTTTTTTGCGGTATCAGGGATTGAACGCAGGGGCGTTCTACCTCCGCGCTACACCCCCGGCCCTATTTTTTATACTTTACTTTGAAACCGGGTCTCACGAAGTTGCGGAGGACCTCACTAAGTACAGAGAGAGAGAGAGAGAGAGCTGAAGCTGGCCGCGAACCCGGATCCTCCGGACTCTGCCTCCCAAAGTACTGGGATTACAAGCGTGCACCACCACGCCCAGCCTAAAAAAGAAGTTTTTTAAGGGCTGTGATATATAGCTCTGAGGTAGAATGTCCCTCAGTTCAATCCCCTAGTACCAAAAAAAAAAAAATACAGCCTTTTAGAATTAAATTTCCTATGATTTTCATATTTGTTTCACAAAACATGACAATCATCATTTATGCCTGGTGTCTTAAAAATATGCATCATACAAGTAATAAACCCAAGACATATGAGAAGTGAGTAAGACAGCAATAATGAAAATTGTTCACATAAACCTCCCATGTCAGAGGGAGCACACCGTGCAGCCTCTTGCCAATGTTCCCAATTTGGCATCTTCTCAGATTAGTCTCTCAGCTTGATACTCATGCAGAGTCATGCCTCTGCCCACTGCTTGCTTGTTAGAGAGGGAACATTTCCTCCTTGTGTGCCACAGAATCTTTTTCACCAATATTGCTAAATAAAAAGAATCATTCTTGGCATCAGGCTCTGAAAGTTGTTCATTACCATTCATTATATTGGCAGTTGACTTAACCCATTATGTCCCATCACCCTATATATAAGACACCTATAAAAACAAACTGAGCAGCCGGGTGTGGGGGCGCACACCTGTAATCCCAGTACTTGGGAGGCTGAGACCAGAGGATCCAGGTTCACAGCCAGCCTCAACTATTTAGTGAGGCCCTCCACAACTTAGTGAGACCCTGTTTCAAATTAAAGAATAAAAAATAGGGCTGGGGATGTAGCTCAGAGGTAGAATGCCCCTGGGTTCAATCCCCGGTACCGCAAAAATAAAATAAAATAAAATAATAAAATAAATAAAATAAAATAGGTATGGGGGTGTATCTTGGAGGTAGAATACCCCTGGGTTCAATCCCCAGAACCAAAAAAAAAAAAATAGATTGAGGGATGTGTAATGTTACTGATTACCAATATTAACAACTAACTTGTATTAATTAATTCTAACATTCTGGGTGTTTTATGTAGATTTTCTTACTTAATAGCTATGACAGCCATCCTTTGTAATATCTTTATTATAATTTAACTAGTGAGGATCCAGACACTGTGAGGTTAGTAATTGTAAGACTTCAGATCCCCATCCTGAAAGTCAGAGCCGGCATTCTTAATTTCACCAAGACATCCCCTGCCAGGTTATATGGACATTTTAAAATCCTCCTCCTTTGCTTGGGAACCATCATAAATTCCTTCTCAGTTAATATGAGGGAATGTCATTGTTAGTCAATGTATTCTGTACCTTTACACAGACCATAATTTATTCTGTCTTCATATTGAGAGATATTTTCCTTTTTATTTCTTTTTGGTACTGGGGTAGAACCCAGGGACATTCTACCTCTGAGCTATACTCCCTGCCCTTTTTACTTTTTATTTTGAAACAGGGTCTCAGCCAAGCATGGTTGCATAATCCCAGTACTTGGGAGGCTGAGACAGGAGAAATCACAGGTTCGAAGACAGCCCCAGCAAGTAGTGAGACTCTCATCAATCTAGCGAGACCCTGTTTCAAAATAAAAATTAAAAATAGGGCTGGGGGTGTAGCTTGGAGGTAGAATGCCTCTGGGCATTCATCCTCAATACCTAAAAAAGAAAGAGAAAAAAAAAAGAAACAGGCTGTCACTAAATTAGAGAGGCTGGCCTCAAACCTGCAATCCTCCTGTCTCAGCCTCCCAAGTACTGGGATTACAGGTGTATGCCACCACGACTGGTGCTTTTTTTCTTCTTTTTATATATTAATCCCCAGAAAATCTGGGTATCATCAATAAATTATATCAATGTCAGTGTCCTAATTATATTACACTATAATATAGTTACGAGTTGGCAAAAATAGGTGAAAGATACACAGGGTCTCTTAGCATTATTTCTTAAAACTCATATGAATCTCCAATTCTTTTTTGTGTATGTGTGTAGTACTGGGGATTGAACCCAGGGATATTCTACCTCTGAGCTTCATCCCCAGCCTTATTTTAGTTTTTATTTTGAAACAGGGTGGGTCTTGCTAGGTTGCTGACAGTCTCACTAAGTTGCTGAGGCTGGTTCTGAATCTGCAACTCTCCTGTCTCAGCCTCCCAAGTACTGGGATTACAGGCATGTGCCACCATGCCCAACTTCCAATTCTCTTAATATAAAAAGTAGCCCCTAGCCAGGCATGGTGCTACATGCCTGCGATCCCAGTACTTGGGAGCCTGAGACAGGAGGATCACAGGTTCAAGGCCACCCTTAGCAACTTAGTGAGACCCTGTTTCAAAAGAAAAATAAATAAAGGGCTAGGAGTGTACGTCAGTAGTAGAGCATCCCAGAGCTCAATTTCCAGTACTAAAATAAGAAAATAAATAGGGCTGGGGATATGGGGATATAGGTCAGGAATAGAATGCCCCTGGGTTCAATCCCCAGTGCCAAAAAAAAAAAAAAATGCCGCTTGCACCTATAGTCTCAGTGACTCAGGAGGATCACAAGTTCAAAGCTAGAGGTAGAATGCCCCAGAGTTCAATCCCCACTCAAAAAAGGGGGGGGGTAGGTGTGACTCAGTAGTAGAATGCCTCTGGGTTCAGCCCCCAGTACCTGCAAAGAAACTGTTTTTTCAAAGAAATGTTCTCTGCCCTTTAAGAGTATTTCTTTCTTTCCTTTTTTCTTTTCTTTTCTTTTCTTTCTTTCTTTCTTTCTTTCTTTCTTTCGTCTCTCTCTCTTTCTCTGTCTCTCTGTCTCTCTCTGTCTCTCTGTCTCTCTCTCTGTCTCTTCCTGGTACCAGGGATTGAACCCAGGGGTATTCTACCTCTGAGCTACACCCCCCAGTCCATTTTATTTTTTATTTTGAAACTATATAAATTTCGCTGGGCTGCTGAGGCTGTCCTCGAACCTGCGGTCCTCCTGTCTTAGCCGCCCAAGTACTGGGATTACAGGTGTGCGCCATCATGCCCGACTGTACCCAGACTTAGGAAGGCATCACTGCGTCATTCTCGCAGGCTGACCTGCTATTCGTCCCTTTAAACACTCTCTGAGGGTCTGGTTCAGTAAGGACTGGCAGCCCACATTGATGCTTGGTGAAGTGGGGTTTTCTGAGCTCTCGCAAACACTCCCTGCACCTGACGCTGCCGTATCTAGACCTGGGCAGCTCGAGCTTGGATGGACACCCTCTTTCTGAGAGGGTCGTGAGCAGGGAGGTGTGCCCAGTGGCGCTTCCCGCAATGCGGACCACTACCCGCGAAGGGGCTGCCGCGCTTCCCAGAGGCCCCGGCGCGCGGCATTGCCGCGTGGCATGCCGGGACACGGTGTCTGGTTTCCATGGACACCGCCGTGTTCTCCAAGCGTGGGCAGGCTCCGACGTCACGGGATGGTTGGGGTGCGGGGCCGTGGAGTGCCAGCGCAGCAGTCTCGGGAGGCCGGGAGCGAGTTTACTCGTAAGTGTGTGTACGCACCGCGCATGCGCACCTTGGCGAGCGCGTGCGCGCGCGTGCACGCCGCCTCCGATGCTGGGGCCACGCGCCCAGGGGATGCTCTGCGCATGTGCTGTGTCCTGGGCCGGGGTGGCCGGGACGGCGCGCGTGTGGCACTGCTGCGTGGGCGTGAGCGGCACGGTGTGCAGCGCTGACGCGGCCGGGCTGTCCGGGTAACGGTGACGCAGGTGTGCAGTGCGCGTCACTGGACTGCAGGGTGCCGGGCAGAGCTCTCACTGACGCACTTGTCCAGTGCTTGGGCTGATACCTCGGTCCTCGCCATAACTGCGACACAGGTGTGGCGAACATCTTTGATGCATCTGGACCTGTGTGGGAAGCCGTGAGGCGCGAAGCGGCCAACCCGCGTCGCGACTCTGCTCTGGGAGGTACAGGTGCGTGGGCTCTTGGCTGGGAGTGTCTCCGTGCCCGGGAGATGTGACTACACCTCCTTAGGGATGGTAGGGCTAGGCAACATGTTGCTGATGTGGGTGTGTCAGGACCGAGGTGTAGTCTGTGGTGGTGTGTAGTATTCAGAGGCTGTGACTGGCATGGATTTGCGCTAGTGTTACTAGGATATTGGCTGAATGGTTCTTTGGATGGGCACAGATGTGTGATGGTGTAACCTGTGGTTTCAATGTCTCTGCTGCTTTCTCTGTGTTTATATTCCAACCAAGTGGTACCTGCCTGAGAGCAGTGGGGCCCAGGGCATGTCCGAGCCTGAATTCAATCATAAAAATGACCAACAAGAAGGACAAAGACAGTTCTGAGATATCAGTTTCAAAGTCCTAAGCATTCTCCCTGCAGGCTACCTGAATGGCAAAAGAAGATGACCTCTGTTTAATACCTTTTGTGGGAGGGGAGGGTTCCCTAATGTCAGAGGGAGGGAGTGAACAGGGTAGCTATATGTTTCAGAACCTCAGTGTTCTACCCTGGTTCTTAAGGCGCTCTCAGAAACTCAGATCCCAGGACCCTCTTACCTCTGGTTGTTTTAACCATGGCCTAGGATAACTATGCATCCAAGTGTGTGTGTGTGTGTGTGTGTGTGTGTGTGTGTTTTATGGTACTGGGGATGGAACCCAGGGGCATTCTACCTCTGAGCCACACCCCCGGCCTATTTTATTCTTTTTTTTTAAAGGGTCTCACTAAGTTGCTGAGGCTATCTCAAACCTGCAATCCTGTCTCAGCCTCCCAAGTACTGGGATTACAAGCATGCACCACCATGCCTGCTTCAAGTGTATTTTTTTGTCATAGCCTGTAATACAGAAAGTCCCTGGTATCTCATCCTTATTCTCTCTCCCCTAGGCCAGCTGAAGAGAAAGCATCTTCAGTAGGAAGAATAATCATACATCTTAAAATCAAGGTTTGGGTGAGTTACCTGTTTATTTTTAGATGATTTTTTCTTATAGATCTCAACATTAGACTTAATATGCACACTGCCAGCAGTGTGTGTGTGTGTGTGTGTGTGTGTGTGTATGTGTATGTGTGTGTGTGTGTGTGTATGTGTTTTACTGGTGATGAAATTTAGGGACTCAACCACTGAGCTACTCCCTAGCCCTTTTTATTTCTTATTTCGAAAAGGTCTTGTTAGCCAGGCATGATGGCACATGCTTGTAATCCCAGTACTTGGGAGGCTGAGACAGGAGGATTGCAGGTTCGAGGACAACCTCAGCAAGTAGTGAAACTCTCATCAACCTAACGAGACCCTGTTTCAAAATAAAAATAAAATAGGGCTGGATGTATAGCTTGGAGGTAGAATGCCCCTGGGTTCAATCCCCAGTGCCACAAAAAAGAAAAGAAAAGAAAAGGTCTTGCTAAGTTATCCAGGCTATCCTCAAACTTCCCATCTTCCTGTCTCAGACTCTTAATTGGGAGTCTGGGGGTGTATCTTGGAGGTAGAATACCCCTGGGTTCAATCCCCAGAACCATGGTAGTGCCCAACTGACTACCAGCATTTCAGTCCTGTCTCTGACTCTTCCTCCCTTTTTAGGCTTTCTGAAAATAGGGTTGTGGTGAGGATGAAATGATTTAATATACTTCAGACCCATATAAGCAGTGTGTCATGGCCTACACTTGTGATCCCAGTACTTGTGAGGCTGAGACACAAGGATCACAGGTTCAAGGCCAGCCTTAAAATTTAGCAAGACCCTCAGCAACTGAGACCTTGTTTCAAAATAAAAATAGAAGGCCAGGCATGGTGGCGCACGCTTGTAGTCCCAGTACTTGGGAGGCTGAGACCAGAGGATCCGGGTTCGCGGCCAGCCTCAGCTACTTAGTGAGGCCCTCCACAACTTCGTGAGACCCGGTTTCAAAATGAAGTATAAAAAATAGGGCCGGGGGTGTAGCTCGGAGGTAGAAAGCCCCTGGGTTCAATCCCCGGTACTGCAAAAAAAAATTTTTTTAATAAATAAATAAAATAAAAATAGATACATAAGTGAAAAGGGAAGCCCCCCCCATGGTGGTGCACGCCTGTAATCCCAGTACCTGGGAGCCAGAGACAGGAGGATCGCAGGTTCAAAGCCAGCCTCAGCAACTTAGGGAGACCCTATTTCGGAATAAAAATAAATCACCCGGGCATGGTGGTGCTCACCAATAATCCTAGTACTTGGGAGGATGAGACAGGAGGATCACAGGTCCAAGGCCAGTCTCAGCAATTTAGCGAGGCCTTCAGCAACTTAGTGAGACCCAGTGTCAAAATAAAAAATAAAACAGGACCAGGGTATACCTCAGAGGTAGAATGCCCCCTGAGTTCAATCCATGGTACCAACAAATTAAATAAATAAATATCAATAAAAAGGGCTGGGGATCCAAACATGTTAGTGTACCCCTGTAATCCTAGTACTTGAAAGGCTAAGACAGGAAGATCGCAGGTTCAAGGCCAGCCTCGACAACTTTGTGATACCTTGTTTCACAATAAAAAATGGGGCTGGAGTGTGGCCCAGAGAAAGAATGCCTTTGGGTTCAATCCCCAGTACCATAAAAAAAGTTAATAAATAAATAAGAGCCACACATGGTGATGCATGCCTGTAATTCCAGTACTTGGGAGGATGAAACAGTAAGATCACAGGTTTAAAGCCAGCCACAGCAATTTAGCAAGGACCTGAGCAACTTAGCAAGACCTGGTTTCTAAATAAAAAATAAGAGCCGGTTGTAGTGGTGCACGCTTGTAATCCCAGTAATCGGGAGGCTGAGACCAGAGGATCCAGGTTCACGGCCAGCCTCAGCTACTTAGTAAGACCCTGTTTCAAAATAAGGAATAAAAAATAGGGTTGGGGGGTGTACCTCGGAGGTAGAATGCCCCTGGGTTCCATCCCCAGTACCGCAAATAAATAAATACCATAAATAATAAATAAATAATAAAACAGGGTTGGGGGTGTAGCTCAGAGGTAGAATGCCCCTTGGGTTCAATCCCCAGCACCAATAAATAAGTAAATATCAATAAAAGGGGCTAGGGATCCTGATGTGGTGGCGCATACCTATAATCCTAGTACTTGACAGAAGGATTGCAGGTTCAAGACCAGCCTTAACAACTTAGCAAAACCCTCAACAACTTAGTGATACCTTGTTTCACAATAAAAAATAGGGCTAGAGGTGTGGCTCAGAGGAAGAATGCCTTTGGGTTCAATCCCCCCAGTACCACACAAAAATATTAATAAATAAGAGCCAGGCATAGTCGGGCGTGGTGGCACATGCTTGTAATCCCAGCACTTGGGAGGCTGAGACAGGAGGATCTGGGTTCGCGGCCAGCCTTAGCTACTTAGTGAGACCCTCTGCAACCTAGTGAGACCCTGTTTCAAAATAAAGGAAAAATAGGGCTGGGAGTGTAGCTTGGAGGTAGAATGCCCCTGGGTTCCATCCCCAGTACTGCAAAAAAAAAAAAAAAAAGTCTAGAGGTGTAGCTCAGAGGTAGAATGCCCCTGGGTTCAATCCCCAGTACTGCAAAAGAAAAAAGAGCCAGGTGTGATGATGCATACCTTAATCCCAGTACTTAGGAGGCTGAAACAGGAGAATCATAGGTTGGAGGCCAGCCTCAGCTATTTAGTGACGCCCTCAGAAACTTAGTGAGGCCGGGCGTGGTGGCGCACGCTTGTAATCCCAGTACTTTGGGAGGCGGAGACCGGAGGATCCGGGTTCGCAGCCAGCCTCAGCGCGCTCTCTCCCTGTCTCTCTCTCTCCCTGTCTCTCTGTTTCTCTGTCTCTCTCTCTCTCTCCTTAGTGAGGCCCTCCGCAACTTTGTGAGACCCGGTTTCAAAAATAAGGTATAAAAAATAGGGCCGGGGGCGTAGCGCGGAGGTAGAACACCCTGCGTTCAATCCCCAGTACCGCAAAAAAAAAAAAAGAAACTTAGTGAGACCCTGTTTCAAAATAAAAAATAAAATAGGGCTGGGGGTGTAGCTCAG